>QAPF01001294.1:0-11233 GCA_004367935.1 Colletotrichum sidae
ATATCTAAATAACTTTAAATTATAAGTATATAACTTTATATATAAAACTTAATTAGTAAGAAAACTAATAAAATTATAAAGTCATAAACTCAAAGTATTTTAGTAATAGAAAGAGTATAGTTAACTATTTAAACTTTATATATAATATCTTATTACTTCTAAAATTATATTTGATTTATTATTTTTATAATAAAATACTTAAGTCTAAAGGATTGAAATATCTTATAGTATATTAAGATAGTATTTTAAAAGTATAAGTTATCTATAATACTAAAATAATTATAGAAATTAGTAATTTATATTACTATATCTTTTTCTATATAATAATATTAATATTAAAATATTTTATTTATATACCTAAGGATCTAAATTATTATATAGGTTTAATTTAACTATTTATATTAGTATTCTCAAGTTTTTGAGGTATAAAAGTTATAAAAAGCTATATAAACTTTTAGACTTTTTTTAGTAAGGTTTATAATATTTTTTATATAAACCTTTTTAATAGTATTTATAAGCAGTTATTAATCCTCTTTATAGTTTATCCCTATAAGAATAGAGTTCTTAAAAATATCTAATTTAAATATTTTAACTACTTATTAATACTATTTAGATTTTAGAAAATTACTTAAGAATAATTCTTAAAGAAACTTTAAAAAGAAGCTTTATTATATAGTTACTTTAGGATTAAAGTAGTTTTATAAATTATAAACCTTAACTTCTACCTAAAAAGTATTATACTAAGTTAGCTACTAATTAGCTCTCTTAAGGATTAAAAGAAGGGTATTTTTAGTAGATATCTTAATATTTAAGATATATTAAATTGTTATAATATATGTTTTTTAGTCTAATAGCTTTTTAGTATTATAAGACTCTTAATTATTATATATAATTAGGGGGTAAAATCTAGTATATATTATATGTAATTAAATATAGCTATACGTATTACGTAAAGCTCTATTTCGAGTAATTTAAGTAGGGTAGGGTCTGTAGAGATAGTACTAGTACTCGAGGTTTAGCTAGTGTAAACTCTGCCTCTCGAGCGTATTATTCCTGATAGGAGCTAAATGTTCTCTATATAAAGTCAAAGACTTAAAGGATAATACTATAAAAGAAGAAATATTAGAATATCAAGAAGAAATAGGAGCTTTATTATATTTAGCCTTAAAAACTAAGCTAGATATTACTCTAACTATTACTACCTATTCTTAATTTTCTTTAAATCTTTCTAAAAAGTATTTTATTAGTCTTAATAAGATATAGGATTATTTAAAAATCAATCCTAATTATAAATTAATCTATAATTATAATCATATTAATCTTTTTTATTTATTTAGGTTTATAAACTCAGATTAAGCTAGAGATATTAATAATAGAAAATCCACTTCAACTCATATATTTTACTTGGATTTTTATAATATTATAAATTATAATTTAGCTAAATAGAAAATAGTAGTTATATCTACTTATAAGGCTAAATATATAACTCTAGTAAATACTACTAAAGAAGCTATATTCTTATATAATAACTATAAATTTATTAATAAAACTTTCGGATTTAAGACTATTAATTAGCTAATTATCTTTATAGATAATCAATTAGCTAAAAAGCTTACTTAAAATACTAAATTCTATAAAAAAGCTAAGTATATCATTAATTATTACTACTACATTAGAAGTCTCTTTTAAGATAAATACATTAATCTCTATTATATAAGTATAGATAATAATATAACTGAATTTTTCACAAAACTTTTAAGCCGAATTAAATTTAATAATGTTATTAAGAGAATTTAATAAAGTAATCTTAATATTTAGTATTTTTCCAAAGGAAATAGTCTGAACAGTCTATTTTCTAAGGATTAATCTTTTCCTTCAATCTTTTACTAGTTTTAGGTTTTTCTGATCTTTCCTGATTTCTTTATTAAGTCTTTTCCTTCGAGCCTTTTCTAAGTTTTAGGTTTTTGAGACTTTAATCTTTTTTTAAAAAAAATCTCTATTTTTCCTATATAGTCTTTAGAGTTTTTACTACTTTTTAAACTTTAAAAGATCTATTTATCTTATATATCTTAAGGGGAGATATTAGACTTCTAACTATTTAGCTATTACTTATATCTATCCTAATAACCTCTTTTAAGTAGATAAAGGCTTGAGTATTCTTTATTGCTCTTATAACCTTTCATTTTCTATTAATTATAGAAAATTAATTATTTGAGTTAAGGTCATACTATTTTAATTATTTATATTTGAAATTGATTAAACTATAATATTAATATATTTACTAAATTGACTACTTAGTAGCCTAAGTATAATAGAGCCAAAAGGTCTATGTAATATAACGTTAACCTTTTTGAAAATAAATTCCATTTAGATATTTATACTGCGAAGTTCCCTACTTTGTATAAAATCTAAACTTCCTATTATTATAACTATTTATATTAGTATTAGTACTATTTTCAGATATCATTCTAAATAACCTATTCTTTAATAATTAATAGTTATTAATTCTTCTTAACCTTTTACTAGTTACTAATTATTAGTTTAATATAATTAAAGCCTATCTGTTAGATTGTAGTTTTGTCGAGAAGTAGAACTTCTGAAATAATGTTAGTATAGAAATTTTCAATATAAGTAATATTATCTAACATTAAGTCTAGTATATTCTTCTCTTTTAGACTATTAGAAATATTCCTAACGAATTATTTGTCTTATTGAACTTTAGAGAAGTTAGCTGAATTATATTAAATAATATTTATTCCTTTATTGAATTTAAATAATCCTTTTTCAAGAAGTCTATTGAATTAGTAATATAAATTACTCTATAGCTATTAAATATAATACTTATTAAAAGAAGTATGGTTTTTAAATACTTAAGAAGATTTTAAGGGGGATTATAATTAATTCTTTAAGAAGAGAGGAAGTTATACTTATATATATTAAATTAGAAAAATAATAACTACTACTATTAAACTTACTACTTAAGGGAGTCATATTAGTTTTTAAAGTATCTTAAGGCATTCTTTTATCTTTATTAATATAGCTTTTAGAGTTAAGTTATCCTTGTACTTCTAGCTTCTAATAGAATATATATTACTCTAAGTTATCTATTTGATTTATAATATTATTTCAAGTAGTAACTATTATCTAAATATATGGGAATCTAATATATAAGCTTATAATAATATACTTAATATACCTATAGTTTTCTAAAAGGTATAAATAGCTTTTGAAATCATATAAATACTTTACTTTGAACTAAAATACTTTATCTAACTTTCCTATTAGAATAATTAGAAGTAGTAGTATTTTACTATAGTTTTTATTAAAGTTTAAGTTATATAGAGTAAAGCCAAAAAGACTTCTCTATATTTAACTAGACTATCAATTTTTGAGCTTAGAATTTCTTTTTTAATAATATTCTAATACTAAATTATGATTTGATTAAGTGAAATATATTAAATGAGTATTCAGAGTTATTCTTGAATAAGAAGCATTCTTCAAGGGTAAACAATCTAATATACAACTATTTAGAAATAGATAGTATATTACTTAGTGTATTATATTAAAGTAGAGGCATTGGAATTCGCTTTATCTAGACGTCTCTTATATTCTAGTCTGATTTATTACTATAAAATTAAAGTGTTTTAAATATATTAATATTTTAGAATTTCTAGAGGAATTTAAGGAAAGATATTATTATTATTATAGAATTCCATTTAAATAAGTAATGAAAGGTTATAATCATTAGTTATATTAATTTATATCTAAATTGTATTATAGTATTTCTTTATTTCTTTATAAATAGATTCCTAGATTACTTAAAGCTTAAGACTTACCATATAATAATTACAATACTTTTAGTTCTTAGAGTAAAGGGTTTGATATCTTTAGGTATTTATTAAATAGTCTTTTCTTAGGTAAATGATTTATTAAAGTTGAATAGCTTGATTAGTTCTAATATATTGAGATCTAGTTTAATATCTCAATTGAAGTATATCTAAATATCTCAGTAGGTTATATAGAAGTACAATATAATATACTAATATTTAAAGTTAGAACTATTAGACAGCTTTACTATTATATTGAGGCTACTAGTAGTTAAGTGTGTTGTTTTAAATAGGTTATTAAAAACTAAAATAATAAATTAAAAAGAATTTTTTTAATATCTATTACTCAATAGTAATTTAGAAATAAATTAAATAATACTAGGCTTATAACTGTGATAAATAGATAATATAGTATATAATCTGAATATAAGTCATTTAAACATATAATCTATTCAAACTAGAATAAAGTGCTTGAATATATATAAATAGAATAATTAGGCCTTATATAATTTAATATTTATATTGAAGTTATAAGGGTTAAATATAATAATAGTATTCTTATTATTATTATTATTATTATTAGTAGTAGTAGTATTATTATAGATAGCTGTTGATTTATATTCTAAGGATAAAGAAAGAGCTAGTCTATAGTCTATTACTCTCTTTTATCTATAAAGCTAGTATTATTAAAATATACTAGTAGTATTATTAGTAGCTAGCTAGTATGAGTCAATATTATAAGTACTATTATAATAAGTTTAATACTTCGAAGCTACTACTAAGACTATTATACAGCTTATACTAATAAGTTTATATATTTAGTTATTATTCTATTACCTTATATTACTTATATATTTCTAAGCTAGAACTAGGTTCAAATTGAATGCTATACTACTAGGTTCTTTTTACTATATTTACTTATAGAAATATATATAAACTATAGTATATTACTAGGTTTCTTTTTATTATAGAGATTTAATACTAAGTATTATATAAAACTACCTATTAGGTAGGAGGCTAAACATATAACATACTACAAACTAAGAATTATAAATATATATTATATTTTTCTATAGATAAAAATATTTCTTTCTATTTAATTCTATTATTGAAGTGATTAAACTAGATTTAGAGTTGATCTGTATTATAAAGACCAAGAAGAAATAAAAGAATCCTTAATATAATATTAAAATTAATATTTCTAGAACATATAAGAATTTAAATTATACTAAAACTTATTAAACTTAACTTATTTCTAAATCTTATATTTATTTTTAGAATAATCTTATTAAATTGGATGCTAGGTATAATTTTATAAAAGACCTTTAATTATGATATATTTCTTATAATAAATCCTCTTATTTTTATATCTAAGAAGATATTCTTGAATAAAAGTTTAGAAAATTTTAAACATAAAAAAGGTTTCTAATTTAACTAATATTATAGAATAATAATAAGTACAATCTTAAAGGAACTCTATAAGTTTCCTATGATTAATTATCCTAGTTTTACTATTAATTATTATAAAGTAGATTATTATAAAATCTTCTTCTAATATCTTAATTATATTATTATATAATATCTTTATAACTATTTCTATTAGTATAGTAATATTAAGAGAAGTAGTAATTTCTACTACCCCCCTTATATTAATAATGAATTTCTTTGTAAAATATGATGTTATGAATTTATATTTCTTAAGAATATATTTTATTAATTAATATTATATTATTAATCTTAAATATACTTAATATTTACTATACATATCTCTACTTTAAGATCTGTGATAAAATAGCCTTGAGGTCTTATTATTACCTAATTAATATAGAAATTGATATAGTTACTAACAATTCAAATATTAGCTATACTTTTTATTGTTATATATATAGTTAACTAGAAATTAATTATAATCTATAATATAATTACTCCTTTACTTAAATTATTATTATTAGCTTCCTAAGATCTCTTTAATCTATTTATATAGTTTATTGATAATCAATTTTGCCTTATTAATAATACTATAGAAGATATTAATTATATTATATATTTCATATATAGTTATATATATTTCTTTATTAACTTTGCCTTATAAGCTTTAAGGGTTCAAGTAGATATATTTAAATAAGTTAATTCTAGTTATTATTATTTTTAATATTCTAATTATATTACTATAATTTTAACTTTTAGTAAATATCTTGAGATTTATATTTTTCTATCTATTATAAGAATTATAATAGATTATCGGATTTGAAATCTATTTATAATTACAATAGTTATTTAGGTAATTAAGAAGCTATTTCAAATCAGTATAATTAATATTTTATAGCATATATATAAAAGGGGTTAATAGCTTGCTTTCTATTATAACTATCAGTAGATATATTGCTTCTTGAAGTATAATTTTAGCCTTCTTATCTTCTAACTAATTATTATAGCTAGCTTCTAGTTGATTTAGGGCTGAGTTCCTTATAGCTATAGTTAGTATACTTACCTTGTGTTAACCTTTTTGATAATAAATAATTAATAACTCTTTCTGTAATAACTTTACGCTTTTATATTTTTATAATTATATGAGAAATCGAGGAGGCTACCCAAAGGGGCCTCTAGGTACTATATAGAAGGTATATAAGGAAGCAAAATAGCTTGTATTATTACTACTAAAATGCGGTATATATAGAATATTTAAACGTTTGAAATATCTCTTTAGAGTATAGCCTGAAGCCTAGTTTTATAGTTTATATAACTATATATATTTTATCTATAGCCCCCTAGGTGTTAGACTATATTAATAGCTAGAAGAACTTACTCCTAGTAGTTTTTTGATATAAAAAAGTCTTGAAATAACTATTTTGAAATATTTAAATTATTTGAATAACTATTCTTAAGGTAAGAATAATAGGACTCTTAAGTCTAAGTAAAAGTAATAAAGCCTTTAAGCCTCTAGATATAGTTATCTTATAAAAATAATAATCCTAAATAGCTTCTACTATTTGAAAATAGCTTCTCCTACCCCCTTTAAGCTTTAAAAAGTAGGAGGATTCTAAATATAGCCTTAGAAGTATTTCTAGTACTCTATAGGGTACTACTGCTTTCTTGTTTTTACTTTGGGGATATATAGCTACTTGAGATTGATATATAGTAGGCTTAAGAGTATATTATATAAAGTATAGCTTCTAAGCTAAATGAGATTATAAGATTTACCCTTTTTTTTAAAGCGCCTCCTACTTACTATAATCCTTATACTTTATATATTCTATTCTACTAGTAATATAAGGGTATTATTCTAAGTAGTTAATTCTAATATAAGCTAAAGCTTAATTAAAACTAAAGTTTGACTATTAGATAACTTATATCTTCTTTTAATATATAAAGTTTATTCTTATAATGACCTAGAAGGTATATATTTAGATAGTAACTAGTTATTAGAGTATTGACTACTTATTAAAGCTATTATAAAAGATTGGACTTTTAATTCTTCCTAAGCTATTAGGAGTAGCTTCTTTTTAAAGTTGGATTTTTACTACTTTAAATATATAGTCTGAATAATGTTAAAATATCAACTTTACTCTAACGCCTAGTTCTATTAAACTAGGGCCCTTTAATATTAAGCTTTTAGGCCTTCTGTACTCCTTTAGATATCGTGAATAATATATAGTATATCTAGGAAAAGAAATATTCAGATATATATTTAGTTTTAATTACTATAGGCTGAATCTATTATAACTAAAAGAATACTATTTCGAATAGTAGTCAATCTAAATATAAGTAGGATAGAGAAGTAAAGAGTAGAATAAAGTTAAAAGAGGGAGTAGTAGTTAGCCTAATAGTATAGTAAGGGTAAAAATAAGAGTACTATAAGAATACCTTTAAGAAGTCGATAGTATTAATATTAAAAGAGATATATAGGGGTATTTTGAGATAGGTAGTACTATATATATATCGAAAGGACTGAAAAGAAGTTCTTATATATAGGCATTTGAATTTTAGTAAATAAAGGTTATAAAAGTTATTATAACTATTTGATTTTAATAAAAGAGGGGTTTAGGTGTTTAAAAATACTAAAAGCTAGGCTATTAATTATAAGAAATTGAGGAGGCTATCTGAAGGGCTTTCTAAGTATTATATAGAGGGTATATGAGGAAGCAAAATAGCTTTTATTATTACTACTGATATATACTATATATAGGGTATTTAAACTCTTGAAATATCTTTTTAGAATATAGCTTAAAGCCTAGTTTAATGGTTTATATAGCTATATATATTTCATTATAAGTTATTAATATACAATTTGAATGTCTTAATATATTTAATTACTACTAACTATAAATATTCTATCTGAATATTTATTATAACTTCAATATTTATATTTTTAATATCTCTATTAACTAAGTTTTATCTATTCTTAAGATGAAACTTTATATTATTAATATAAACGTTTTTTACTATTAATATAAGTTAATTTATAATTTCTATATGAGTGTAATAGAATTCGGCGTGTTCTTATTAGTAAATAGTTTTAATATATCAAGCATAGCTGATATATAAATAGTGTTTATATAGATATAGATATTTTTAGTATAGCTAGATAGGTTTTAAAATTCTTATAGTTATATTATTATAATATTATAAGGTATCTAGTAACTAGTATTATAGTAGAGTATGAATATTATAGTATTATCTGATTGATATTTAGTCTCTAATATTACTCGTTTAATATAGTAGTTTATAGAATAATTAGACGATTTTATTTTAAATATCTATAGGCTACTTATTAGTTATAGTACTTATAATGATTCTATTAGGGCTTAGTCTGATATACTAATAGTTTTAATTATAATAGTTGTAGTTAGATATTTCTATATTTATTTTATAGTTATTTTTTTATAAGTAGCTATATAGATGTTAAGGAGACTTCAGTTTTATTATAAAGATTATAGAAGAATAATAGACTATAGAATACTTAGTTTTAATAGGCGTTTTATTTTATTCTATTTTTAAGAGGTTTATAAAGGTTTTTAATTTCAAAACTTTAGTAGTTACTTTTAGCTATATATATTAAGCTTTAGATTTTATAGGATTCTTCTTATATAGATTGTTATTATTAGGCTTTCTATTACTATAGGGTTAAATGTTAGAACTAGGGGTATAACTATTTATAATAATAGGTAATTTCATTACTATTTTAACTAGTTGTAAGTTAGTATTAGTATGAATATTATTATTAGGTAAATTCTATAGTTAAGTCTATATATAGGGTGTAGAACTTAGATATTATTCTAGGTATAGAGTAAAAGTAACTAAATAGTATAAATATAATTACTTAAATAAGATATTACTAAATATTCTTCTAATAGAATCTTAGTTAATACTATACTTAATATATTTCATAATAAATATCTATATCTTATCTTTGAAGATATTATATCTTTTATCTATATACTTATCACTTAATTAGTATATCTTACTAAATAATATTTTAATTTTCTTATAAGATTAATTAGAATGATATGTTACTTTAGGGATATTTAGTAACTTCCTCTAAAATATATATAAAGCCTTAGGGGTTTTTATAATCTTAGTTATTATTCTTTTAATTAGAGCTATCTTTTATTATAAGGTTTGATGATACAATTATAACTTCTTAAATATTTAATTTAACTAGTTATAAACTTAGTATTAATATATTCTTCGTAATTAATATTAATAGTATTATTTAAATTAGAATTACTTCTACTTTTAAGCTATCTAGTATAAAAAGTTGTTATTTTAGAATAAATCTAAACTTTTTCAGTTTTAAGAATTATTTAATATATCTTAGGTTTTTCTTAACTTTTCATTTTAAGTAGTAATCATCTTTCTAGTCAAATTTGATACTTTCTTCTATCTATGAAATTAATATATTTCTATTTAATACTTCTATTAGCTTCTTCTTTATGATTTCCTCATTTATAAGAATATATATTTTTCTACTTATAAAATAAATCTTAAATAATTATAATATTCCTCTTTTTATTATATTAAAGTATATTTCTTGTTAGTTCTATAAAGCCTTTTAATAAGTATTCTATAAGTTCTTAAAGTAGAAATCCTATTCTTTTGATATTTGTATCTGATAAAAGATATATATATTATTAATATTAATATTTCTATTAGAAGATATAAAATATTCTCTCTATTATTTGAATATTAATTTTAATTTATTCTAATTAATATACTTATTTTAATATATTAGAATATTCTTATGCTTATTAATATAAGTTATTATATTCTAATTATTCTATATTTCTCTAGGATTATTAGTAAAATCTAAAGAAGAAGGTAAAACTTATAATTCCCTAAGGGTTATAGTTTGAGAAATATATATATTTATTAGATAAACTATAGTATGTTGTATATTCAGCCCCCTCCCTAATAAGTAGCCTTATATAACGCCTAGTATTAAATCTCTATAATAAAATAAACCTAGTAATATACTATAGCTTATATATATTTCTATAGGCAAATATAGTAAAAAGAATCTAGTAGTATAATATTTAGTTTAAACCTAGGTCTAACTTAGAAATATATAAGTAATATAAGGTAATAAAATAATAACTAGGTATGCGAACTTACCAGTATAAGCTGTATAATAATCTCTATAATAGGTTATAGCTTAATATACTAATAGTAGCTTTAAAGTATTAAACTTACTATAGTAGTATTTATAATATTAACTCATACTAGCTAGGTATCAATAATACTACTAGTATATCTTAATAATACTAGCTATAGATATGAAAGAGAGTAATAAACTATAGACCAGCTGATTATCCTTAAAAATATAAGTTAATAGCTATTTGTAATAGTATCCTTATTTATAATAATACTATTAATAATAATGATAATAAGAATTAACTACTTCTAGCTATTATCTATTACTATACTTAATTCCTATAGTTTTAATAGAAACCTTAATTTTATAAAAGTTATTTATAATTATAAGAACTATAACTATTTTTATAAAAGTCTAAAGGAGCTAGTTTTATATAGAAGTAATTTTATTATTTTCTCTAGTCTTTTTAAAATAGTTATAGTTATATTTAGTTTTAATATATTATTAGAAGATGAATTTATTAGTAGAGCTAGAAAAATAAAATGAAAGTAATAAAGAAGAATCTAGTATTTAAAAATAGGGTATTTAAAGATAATTCTAAATACTTTAAATATCTCTTAGAGGTAGCTTATTAAATACTACTTTATTCTGAAAAAGTATATATATTGAAGTCTGCTTATTATAGAGGTGGTTATTAGCTAATAGTAAGGAAGGTATAACTTAAGGTTAAATATATCGCAATTTAAAAACCTGAAGTAATTATAGCTATAGCTATTAGTATAGAATAGGTTGGGAGATAGGTCCTGGCTGGGAG
>QAPF01001295.1:0-11247 GCA_004367935.1 Colletotrichum sidae
CAAACTATTTAAAATTTGAGATTTATTATATAATAATTAAAAATACTTTTAGTTAAAAGAATAAAAGATTTAATATCTTTAGTTATCTATTAAGTAATATTTTTTTAGATAAGCTATTTATTAAAGTTAAGTAGATTAATTAGTTTTAATATATTAAGATCTAGTTTAATATCTAGATTGATATACTTCTAAATATCTTAACTAGTTATATAGAATTATAATATGATATACTAATAGTTGAAATTAGAGCTATTAAATAGCTTTACTATTACATTAAAACTACTAATAGTTAAATATATTATTTTTAAGTAGTTTGTTAAAAAATTAATATAATAAATTGAAAAGGATTTCTTTTATATTTATTACTTAAGAGTAATTCAGAGGGTAATCAAATATTTCTAGGCTTATAACTATAATAAATAAATAATATAGTATGTAGTCTGAATGTAGGTTGTTAAAAGGTATGATTTATTCAAACTAGAATGAAGCGCTCAAACGCGTATAAATAGAGCGGTTAGGTCTTATATAATCCCTATATAATTATAACTACCTGGCAGACTCTATGCTATACCTATTCTCACAACTTTAAAAAAGATTAAAATTATATAAGAATAAGAAGTCTTAAAGAATATTTATAATATTTAAAACTTTTTTAGTTTTACAAACTTCTATTATAATTTAGTTAACTACTATTCTAGCTTAATAGAATTGCTTATATAATTAATATAAAAGAACTATCATTCTAGTAAGATATTCTATATTAATAAGTATTAAAAATATCTAAGCTTATATTTATTTTAGAACTAATTACAGCTTAATAGGATCTAGAATAATATATAATAATAGAAGTATATTACTTAGAAATAGTATTAAATTACTATTTCTTATAAGGAAATAGAGATAGTATATTATAACTAGTTACTTATTATTTAATCAGACTTATTTAAATATAATAGAATTATACTATTTATAACAAAAGGCTACTAATAGTTATATTATATTTAAAAGTATAATTAGGAGAATTATAAAATATAATAGAACTATTTATTATTCTATCTAACTATAAAGCTTTAGAATACTTTATAAATTTTAATTTTATCTTAGAATAATAAACTAAATAGGTAGAAGTCCTATTAGAATGTAATTTCATTTTAAAATACTATTTAAATTACTTTATAAGGCGTCTTGATATTCTTTCTTAATAAAATTCAAATAATATAATAGAACTAAAACTTCTAATATGAATCTCTTAACCTCTTTAAGTTAATATTGAAGATAAAAATAAATTTTCCTTAATACTTCTAATTTATAATATATAGATAGAAGGAAGCTAAGAAGGAGTTATATAAGTAGAAGATACTTATTAGTATACTACTAATAGATAACTAAATAGATATATTAATACCTTAAGAGTTTAACTAGCTATAGAAAGCTCTAAATACCTAATTGGTATCAGGATATCTTATAAGAAACATTATATATAAGAAAGAGTCAAATACTTTAGGTTTACTTAAAGATATCTAGTTAATATACTAAAAAGATTAGATATTTTAGTTTAGCTTAAAGATTTCTAGTTAACTTCTAGAATCTAACTAATAAGTAGGAAACTTCGTAGGTTAATAGAAGCTATAGTAAGCCTTATCAAATTAATATATTAATAAAAACCTTATATATTTATACATATTAAAAAAAGAGTTTTATCTCTTACTATATATATAGGAAAACCGTTCTATTTCATACCTATTATCCTATTATTTCTACTTTTATTTAATGACTTAAATTACTAAGTAATTAATAACTAGCTAGCAAAGCTATTTAGAAGTAACTATATAGTAATTATAAGCCTTAAAGACTAAGGTTTCTAAAAGAAGTAAATAGTTATAAAAGTATATATCATAATATATATAGAGAGCTAAAGTAGCTAGGATTATTATATATTATATAATATAGTATTTTCAAGTTACTATAGGATAAAAGCTCTCTTCTAGTTACTACTAGTCAACTTACTGAGTTTAAGTCTTATAACTTATAGAGACTTACGTTTTACTATTATACTTCTCCTTACTAAACTTTTAGCCATTCTTTTATACTTAGTATATATTACTAAAAATGACTATTAGAAATTAAAAGATTAGGAGTCTTTATAAACCTTCGAAAAAAGAATAAAATAGAATACTAAAAACTAGGTATTCTATAATCTATTACCTTTTTATATCTTTTATGATAAGACTAGAATCCCCTCGAAATCTATATAATTACTTACAAAAAGAAACTATAGAATAAGTATAGAAATATTTAATTATGATTATTATAATCAAAACTATTACTATCAGTTACATTATACAATAAAGTATATAGTAACTATATATATTACTACATATATATAGTAGTATACCCTCTAAGCCTCACTAATAATAAATACTAAGTATCTAGTACTAACTATAGCTAAACAAATAATAAATGGTAAGTAATTACTAGACTATAGATCTAAAGCTTTATATAACACTATATACCATATAATATAATATAATAATAATAATAATAAATAACTGGAATACTATTTAATACCTATAGAATATAATCATATACAATATATATTACTTTCCAGATCAATCAATACTGATTAATAATTTACTATTCTATTACTACTATACTATAAACAAGCAGTACTTATTATAATAAAAGAAGTAATTATAAAACCCTATACTTTGAATCTATATAGAATAAAATGTTAGAAGACTTATTATTTAGATAGTCTAGCCTACTCCCTATTTTTAAACCTTCTTAAGAACCTCTAAACTATATACTAACCCCTTAAACAACCATTTGAGACTTATTTTAATAAACTCTTATTATCATTTAAATTAACCTAAAATACTCAATACAATAATACTAGAATTCAATTTAATCAGCTTTTGATATTTATTAATTAGAAAGTATTTAGTAAATATTATAAACCGCTTGGAATATTACTAGACTTTTATAATATCAAGAATTATAATATCTTCATCTTCTTACTTTTACAAAACTTATATAACTTCTTAAAAATATTTCCCTTTTCCTTTCTTCTATAAGCCTAATTAGAAACAATAACTTTACTATACTTTGTATAACTTTTAATTTTAATAATAATATCTAATACTGCTCTGAAAGCCAAGGAACTATCTTCAAATATTACTAATGCTAGTAAAATTATACTATTAAAAATAGATATTATATTACTTATAAAACTCTTCTTCTATATAAATGCTAACGTTTTAAGGAATATTTGAGAGATTGATTATACTAATTTATTAAGAAATAAGACTTCTAGTATTTTAATTTTCCTCATTTATTCTATAGTTTTCTATAGACATATAAAGATATATAGCTAAAGACTTCTTTAAATATTCTAGGGGAACTTAAAAAAGTAACTTAAATTTATTTAATCACTTAGTAATATTATAGTAATCTACTATATTTAACATTATTTTATTAGCTATAGTACTAAAATTGAAAGAAGTAATAACTGTATTTATAAAATCCTCAACTAACTTATTAGATTTTTACGTATTCAGCTCCCCTGGCTAATAGGTAACCTTATATAACACCTATTAAGTAATATCCATAATAGGAAAATAGCTAGCTATATACTATAGTTTATATGTATTTCTATAAGTAACTATAGTTAAAAGAACCTAGGAGTATAAGTATTAGTTTAGACCTAGCTTTAACTTAGAAATAAAGACTAAAAGGTAATAGAGTAATAATTAAGTATATAAGCTTACTAGTATAGCTTTTATAATAATTAGGGGGTAATAGCTTTATATATCAGTAGTGGCTTCAATATATTAAACTTACTATAATAGTACTTATAATATTAACTTATACTTACTAGGTATAATACCACTAGCCTACTTTAAGAATACTAGTTATAGATATAAAAGAGAGTAATAGATTACTATAGACTAATTAACTATTTGTAATAATACTACTACTACTAATAATAATAGGAGCTATTACTATACTTAACTCTTATAACTTTAATTTAAATATTAATTATATGAAAATCATCAATAATTATAAGGACTTTATTTACTTTTACAAAAGCCTAGAAAAGCTAGCTTTATATAAAGGTAACTTTTCTATTTTTTCTAGTTTTATTTTGATAACTATAACTATATATAGCTTTAGTATATTAATAGAGAATGAAGCTATTAGCAGAGCTAAAAACTAAAACTAAAGTAATAAAGAAGAATCTAGTACTTAAATGTAAAGTATTTAAAGATAATTCTAGATACTTTGAATATTTCTTAGAAGTAGCCTATTAGGTATTACTTTAATCCGAAGAAGTATATATATTGAACACTACTTGTTATAGAGGTTATTATTGGCTAATAGTAGGGAAAGTATAACCTAAAGTTAAATATATTATACTTTAAAGACCTTAAGTCACTATAGCTATAGCAGTTAGTATAAAGCAAGTTGGGGTATAGGTTCTAGCTAGAAGCTAAATATTCTCTATATAAACCGAAAGGCTTTAATCAATCTGTTTTATAAAAGGATCTTAGTATTTAGAATAACAATAATATTAAAAAACTTAAGGAATAATTCCTAACTTTTTGAATAAATCTTAGATATTTCCTAAAGCTTTTTAAGAATACTATTTCTATAGAGTAATATATTAAATTACTTCTCTATAAAATCAAACTTAAGATATAATAAGTAAAACCTACTGTAGTTTCTTGATAAGTAGCTAAAGAGAGATAATAGTAGTATTATCAGTTAGCTTCTATACTCCTCATATTAATACTATACTTCTTATTCCTCTTATTAGTTTTACTAATATATAAGTCTTTCAATATAGAGCTTTTCTATATAAGGGAGATATATTATAAATAAACTAATCTATACTCTCTGAAGTAATTTAAATATCCCTTATATATTACTTCTACTATTTTGTTGAATCATTGTCAATTTATCTAGATAATAATACATACTATATATAATCATACTATATAAGTATAAAGTAGTATTCTAGTTATTTATTAATTATGATTACTATTATAGAATATATAGTATTATATAGAGCTCTAGATCTATAGTATAATAATTACTCACTAACTCCTATAAATCTAGCTATAATTAGTACTAGGTATCTAGTACTTATCACTAGGAACTTATAGAAAGTATATAACTATATATTCAATAATACATATAGTGACTATATACCTTATAGTATAATATAACTAATATTAGTAATTCTTTTTTTGATTATGTATTTTATTATTTATCTTTTTCTATAAACTATAATACTTCTAGTAATCTATACCTTTTTACTTTGATAATATCTAAATACTTATTTATCCATTCCACTTAACTTACTTATTCTTCTATTTACATAATTATATAGCTTAAATTAATAAGTTTCTTAGAAGTATTATTTAGTATAAAAAGCTAGACCTAGGCTTGTTTAACTAGAAGGTAGTATAAAATACTATTTATTTAGAAGTAAAGAGTAAAAGAGAAACCTTTATAAATACTTAGAAAAGCTTATATATATAGTATTATTTAAAGTTTACTAAAGGTTCATTTAGGTAAGAATGTTAGTATTAGATATTCAGGTATAGTTTTAGCTAGTTATTTAGGTATAACTTATAATATTATTCTTTTCTTCTCTAGCTACTATTCCATTAGGAGCTATAGAGTAGGTTATTGATTATTATTTATGATTAACTTACATAACTCTTTATATTACTCTAGTATTATTATATCCACTATAATATTAACTACTTTTAATATTAAGCTTTGATATTATTTTTATTGAATAGAGTTTCTAAGTAATACGTTTTATTTACCCCATAAACCTTTATAATAAGGATATTCTAAATTAGCTATTCAGCTTCTTTATTATTGTTTACTACTAATGATAGCTAGTAATTAATAAGTATTTATTTACATAGGGAGTTAGTAGTAATTTCCTAAAAGATACCTATTTAGAATTATAAGTAAATAAATCCTAGTAAATCTAGTGTAATAATATATGTTAATAATACTTTTACTATTATATACTTACAGTATAACTAAACTAGTTTCTAGTTTAGCTTTAGTAATATATTATTAGAGATATTTAATTATATTCTATTACCAATCCTATTTAATATAGTAGTCTAATATCTAGCTAGCTCTTACTATTTTATAGTAAGAGTAGTAGTTTTGAATCCTCTAGTAAGTAGCTATAACTAGTATTCCTACTAGTTATATTAAATAAGCATAATAACTACTACTATCTACTAGCCTTTGTTAGATTTATGCTAATATATAAAAAGCTTCTATCTCGATTATTCTAATAGAAGTAATAAGAGGTTCTACAATATTTCTATACGGACAAATCGTGTAAAAGTCGCTCTATAAATAGATACTCATTTTACCCTTTTACTCCTAGTAGTTCTTAAGTAAATGAAGTAAATATATAGAGGTTCATTCTTTTACAGGCTACTAGAAGTAGTTCAAGCTATATATACTATAATTATAGCGCCTTATACGCTATAACTATAGTAGCTAATATACTATAGCTAGACTATAGTATATACTATATTTTAATCTATATATTATAATTATAGCATATTATATACTATAGTTATAATAATATATATATTATACTAAGGTATATATATTATAATTATAATATTATATATATTATAGCTATAGTAGCTTATATACAATAGCTGTAGTTAGAACTTTAGTAGTATAATTAGAACTCTAAAATAAACCCTCTATATAAGAATCTTAATATTCTAATAAATAATAGTAAGAAATAGTTAATCATACTATTAATCAAATTACTATTTCTCTTTCTATTTAATTATTATTATAATGAATATTTTAAATGAGTCCTTATATTAAGAAAACTACTTTCATTATTCTATATTTCTCCTAATTTCATAATTATCTATAGTAATAATTTAACTATTAATTTACTTATTTATCTCTTTATTCTAATAAGTAATAAGTTTAATTCTTCTCAACCTAAGGATTCTATATGTTATTCTTTCAAAGTATACCCTTCCTATTAATTTATAAAAGTTAAATACTATAATAAAATCTATAAGAACCTCTACCTTTTGACTACTTTTATAGAAACTAAATACCTTATTAGAATTATCTTATTTTTATAAAGGATTAACCCTTTTCGACAAGTTATTTTAATATTTAAAACTCTGATTTTTCTACCTATTTCAGCTTTTTTTAATTCTTTAGATATTTAAGATTTGTTCTCAATTAACTACCTTTTTAAATTACCCTCAAGCTTATTTCTTCCTTAGTTTTAAATTTCTTTGATAGTAAAAAGGTTAACTTATAAAGAAAGCCAATTCTTTTTATTTTAAATCTTACTTTGATCTTTCATTAATTTTATAAAGAAAGAAGAATTAAGTTATTCTAAAAAAGAAAGAAAAATACTGAGATTTAAATCTTCAATTCTTAAATTTATTCTTTAAATTATATCTTTACTTTAGATAGCAAAAAAGGATTTTGATTTTTAATCTTTATCTTTTTGGAAAATATAATAGTTTTTCATATTATATACTATAAGGCCTTTATATTTTCTTAGAAACACCCCTATAAATATATATTTTAATCATTTATTTTACTTTAATAAAATTAGATAGTCTTAGAAATATTACTATTTCTAAACTAGTAAGACGTAGTAATCATAAGGTTTAGTCTATTTATATTGAAGCTTTACTTATTAGTAAAGATATTTTTATAGATATTAGTAAGGTTATTATTTCTAAATATAAAAATAAAAGTACAAATGCTCTAAACTTTATATAATTATACTATAGGAATAATCCTTTTCAAATTATTAAATATAATATATAGTGAGGGGATATTAAAAACGGTTTACGTTAAAATCCACCCGTATTAACCTAATGGTTCTAAAGCCACCTTTTATATACTAAATATCATAGCATTATCAAATTAAGTATTAAAAATATATAAAAACCCAATGCATATTCATCATTAATATATCTACCAGTTTATCTATTTAGTATTTTATATACTAGCCTTTTGCCTTAATAAGAGCCTCAATATGCCAAAGCATATTATTAATAAACCTCTTAATTAAACTAAGCTTGAAGTTATTCCAAACCTTAATTATAGTATTAATAAGCTTGTAAAATATCTATTTTTCTTTTAGAGCTTTAGATAAATAGGGAAAATCCCTTATAATATATTCTTTTAATACTTTCTATATATTTTCAATTAGATTTATATCTGGTGAATAAAAGGACTAGTTAATAACCAAAAAGCCTTCTTCTCAGAAGAATTAAGTTATAAGTTTTACTAAATAGATTGTAGTATTATCTTGTATAAATACTATATTTAAATAAAAGATTATTAGTAATACTTCTTCAAGTATTTCAATATAAACTATAATTATAATACCTTTATAAAGAGCATTTAGATCTCTATATAAAGAGATCAATAGGATCTTTATACTATAAGAAATACTACTTTAAAACATCTAGAAGAAGTATTACATATAGTACTAAAGTTAAACATATTCTTTTTAATTAGTAATTAAACTTATTTTTATATAGATTAGATTTTAATTTTAATATAAAACTCAAGGTTGAAAATATACCTAATAAGTAAAAAACCTAATTTTACTAATGTCTTATACTTTTATTAATAGAACTCTTATCTATAAGGAGAATAGAATATTAAAATTCAAAAGGTTTATCTTAATACTTAAGAACTTACTTATATTATATTTCAGCTACTTCCTTATTTAAATATAACTTTATTACTATCTTATAATAGTAAACCCCTTAAGATTATAAAGCTTATTAAAGAATATAAATAGTAATATATAAGCAAATCAGATTATAAAGATTTTTAATAAGAATAAAAGGCTAGAAGCTAATAACTATAAAGATATATCTTTTATTACAATATATTAATTTTAAAGGAATACTACAACTAGTTTAAAAGATACTAATATCTTATTATTTATAGCATGAAATAATACTATAAATATATTATATATTAATACTCTTAATAACTATTACTCTCTTAATTAGTATATCTACCTAATATCTTCCATATATTCAGGATTACTATTAAGATATAGAATATAGTTTTTTGATTTTTATCTTTTATCTAGGGGGTATAATAAATATTTCAAAATAATAAGTAGAATGTTGAAATTCGCGAAAAGGATGTAAAAGTGGATTTTTACGAAGTATTAACTATTTTTAATATCCCCCTACTGTAGATATTTTTCAAATACTTAAATATTTATAAGAATTCTATAAACCCTTAAGATTTATTAGTAAATTCTTAACTTATAAAGAATTCTCTAATATTATATTAAGTAATCTTAGTAGTATAGAAGAATTTCTAAATAAAATAAAAGAATTAACTCATACTCTATCTTATAATAAATTAGAATTATCTAAATAAGTAATTATAATATATATTTTAAACAGCCTTAATTGTAACTATAAGAAGATTATTATTCCCATAGCTTAGAACTTTAGATTCAATAAAAGACTCATATTTTGGATTTCTTATTATCTAATTTATTAGGTAAATCTAAAAGAAGAAATAATAATTTAATTCATTATATTAGAAATATTTAGATAGAGAAGAATTTTAACATTATTAAAAAGCTATCTAAAACATAGAATAGAATCTTTGAAAAACGTTATAAGATTAGTAATTATATTAAAGAAAACTATATTTACTTTTATCTTGAAAACGATCTTAGTTAGTAGAAGAATATTCTAACTAAAGATAATAATAGAAATAAGAAGAAATCTATAAAGAAGAATTTAAAATGTATTTATATTACTTTAAGTAGAACTAAAGAAATAATAAAATAGAAGATAAATTATTAAAAGATAAAAAAGGTCTGAAGTCTAAAGAGTTTATTTCTAAGAATATAGATATCAATATAATTTCTATAGAAAATAATATTTTCAAAAATATAAGAATTATTTGAAAAGCCTCTATAAAAGGAAATAATAATAACAATAAAACTCTAGGTCCTATAATATATTAATAGATTACTAGAGATTCTAAGAATTAAGTTGAAGAAGAAAATTATGAAGATATTTATTTTTTATTTAGATATTTCTATTACTCTTTATATAGCTAAAAAAATCTAGTTTAGCTAATATACAACTAGATTTAAAATAGATTAAATAGGGAAGTATTAAAAATCTTATAGTTAGAATAGTAAGAGATTTCAAATATCTATAAAAAGTTAAACCTTTATATTGAAAGAAGCTTATTATATTTTAAAATTAGGAGTTATTTTATTATTGTAAAGTAAACTTAATATTATAGGAAGTATATTAATATTCTGGAAATAACTTGTATTATATAATATAGAGAAGAATTCGACTTTAATAGTAGGATTTAAGAAAGGTAATTCATAAGAATTTAATGTTCTTATTTTATAAAAGAATATTATTCTTTCTACTACTAGATTAGAGAATATTTAACTTTTATATAACTTTTTAGGTTATACTAATATAAAAGCTATAAATAGTTTGAAAAATATTGTTTCAAATTTATCTTATAAAATAAATAAAATAGATACCTTTTTTATTTATAAATTTATATTAGAGGAAGCTTTATTAATAATATTAAAAATAATAATAAAGAATATAATTAAAATCTTTAATATTTAGATTATATTAAGTAAGATTTCTTTAGATTTATAACTTCTCTAGTATATATTAGATTTAATAGAATTATTCTATTTATTAATAAATTAACTAGGTTTACTTAGGGATGTTTATTAAAAACCAAGTTAGCTAAAGAAGTTTCTAAAGTTTTTCTCAAATTTAAAGAATTAGTAAATAAAAATAATAATAAGAGAAAAATAAAAGAATTTAATACTAATGAAGGTAATGAATTTACTAATAAAAGAATAAAAGATATTTATTCTTATTCTAATATTATTCATAATATTAGACTTCCTTATACTTATAAACCTAACGGTTTAATAGAAAGAGTAATAAGAACTCTAGTTAATAAAATTAGAATTTTAATTTATCACTCAAATTTACCTTATTATTTATAGGAGGATACTTTAATAGCTTCCATATATATATATAATAGAACTCCTTATAGTTCTATAAATTTCAAGATTCCTTATAAATTAAAAAATAGAATAAAACCTGATATTAATAATATTAAGGTATGGGGTAGTTTCTATTATTATAAAAATAAAGATCTTAATACTAAAAA
>QAPF01001296.1:0-11208 GCA_004367935.1 Colletotrichum sidae
ATAAATAATATTTATATAGATATAGATACTTCTAGTATAACTAGATAGTTTTTAAAAGTTCTATAATTCTATTATTATAATATTTTAAAGTATTTAATAACTAGTATCATAGTAATATATTAATATTAGAGTATTATCTAATTAATACTCAGTCCCTAATATTACTAGCTTAATATAATAAGTTATAGGTTAATTAGATAATATTTTTTTGAATATTTATAAGTTACTTATTAATTATAATATTTAGGATGATTGTATTAAGGTTTATTCTAATAGAATAATAGTTTCAATTATAATAATTATAGCTAGATATCTCTATACTTATTCTATAGTACTTTTTTTATAAGTAGTTATATAAATTTCAAAGAGATTTCAGTTTGATTATAAAGAATATAGAAAAACAATAGATTATAGAATACCTAGTTTTTATATGTATTTTATTTTATTCTATCTTTAAGAAGTTTATAAAAACTCTTATTCCTATAATCTTAGTAGTAACTTTTAGCTATATATATTAAGCCCTAGTTTTAATAAGATTCTTCCTAATTATTATTATGCGGTTTTCTATTATTATAAAGTTGAATATTAGAACTAGGGGTATAATTATCTATAATAATAAATAATTTCATTATTATTTCTACTAGTTATAAGCTAGTATTAGTATAAATACTATTATTAGGTAAATTTTATAGTTAAATCTCTATATAGGGTAAAAAGCTTGGATACTATTCTAAGTATAGAGCAAAAGTAACTAAATATATATAATCTAACTATTATTAATAATTAATATTATTCTGTAGTAAAATATCTTTATAAATGTTACTATAGAGATACTAGAGGAATTTATAGTAATAACATAATTCTAATTCAATTATACATATATTAATATAAAGAAGACGATTTTACTATATATTATATATTTCTTTTATTATTATATATTAATAACGAATTATATTAAAAGTTTTAAATAAAATCTTTTAAATTGGGAATCTTAGAAGAGTATATTACTTTATAATATAATAATAATAGTAATCTTTAATTCTAAATTAAGTCTTCTATTGATTAGGTTTTATTCTAACTATTTCCTAGATTCTCATATAGAAGATATAGAGGTTAATAAGGTAATTAATAAGAAAGGTTTTAAAGTTATAACAGCTGTTTTTGTAAAGTAATATTATTTTGATATTATAATTTTAGAGACAATAAGTATAACAATAAGTAACTTAATAGAGAGTAGGGATATAAGTTATCTTAAAGTATTTAATAATGAGTAGAGACATTAGTAAAAGATAAGTATTTAATAATATGTAGTATATTAATTGTATTGATTAAGAACCTAATATTATAGAAACTACTAGGTTTTAAAAAAGTATCTTTAGAAAGTATATAGATATATATTCTCTATATTTAAATAAGCTTATTAGCATTACAATTGAAATTAATATTATTAGACATATTATATAAGAACTTTCTCTTCTATTTTAATAAGATGTATAGTAGTATCTCTAGTGTATTTTGTAAAGTATATCTCTTTAAAATTCTTACTTTTATTAAAAGTAAAAATATTAAATGTTATAGTAATTTTATTAAAATTAAAATTCTGAAGTCTTATATCTACCTATTTTTACTTTAATTATAATATTATATTGTTAAGAATATGCTATATAGAAGACTACTAAATATGATTATTAAATATATCATAAAGTATTACTTTAAGATTTATGTTATAATTAGTAATAGTAACTTAAAACATACAATTTCTTTAATAGTAAGTAGGCTTTATAATTATAAAAGTACTTACTAATAGAAATTAGTAGTGTTAATAGAAATAAGGCTAAAATAGGTATTAAATATAGTACTTATAGAAGGAATATTTATAACCTTAGAGAGAGATATCTGAAATCAGTTAACTTAAATAGGATATATTAAAAGCTTTATTGAAATAAATAGAGATATTACAAGTCAACGTTATATATCTTGTCTAATATTAAAATCTTCAGATTCTATTGAAGTATTATAAGGTATAATATGTATGTCTAGAAGACTCTATTAATTTCCCTATAATTACTATAGTAAATATAAAAAGGAGAATATTATTACTTTTTTCTAAGGATATTGAAGAAGAGTTATGTTATAGTAAGAAAGTTATATTTTTTAAATTTGAGTTAATACTAAAAACTCTATAAATATTAATTAGTAAGTAGGAATTTATTTAGCTATGAATATAAATAGTAATTTAATAAGAAGTTATTTCTATTACTATAAAGAATTCTTCTATAAATCTAATTACTATCCTTTTACTTTTAGCTTTGACTATATCTACTATCTTTATTATAAGATTATAAAAGGTAGTAATTATAGTGTAATGTTATAATTTAATTATATTATAATTATATATATTCTTACTATTAAGAACTCTTTAAAACTACTATATTATGATTACTTTGTAATAGATCCTACTCTGAAATTAGTAACTATAGAGTTTATTAGAATTGTTATACTTACTTATTAAGAAGAGTAAGGCATATTGATGTAATTATAAGATATATTAATATAATGATTATCATTTATCTTTTATAAAATATATAATATGATATTTTATTATTATAATAGGTTTATATATAGTATTAGTATTCTTTATAGTTATTAGATTTAAAGGTCTTTATTATAAGTATTTTAAGTTAATCAATTTTGAGTAGTAAAACAGCTTTCTCTAGATATAAAATAAAAATAAAAGAGGGTAAAATAAGGGCTAATTATAGTAATTTGACTAAGCAATAGAAAGGTTGCATACTTCTACTTTAAGATATAATAGTAGGTAGATTCCTTATAGTATAATGTGGCGATATTAGCAAAAAAGGTATAGCGCGGTATATTACTAGAAGCCCTCCGTCAAAATACTAGGAATCAGCAAATCACCTATAGCTGCCTAATTGTAATAGAGGGATCCAAGGGTATTCCATAGGAAATCCTAGGGATTTCCTGAAGAAATACTATTCTAGAAGTTTCTATTAAGGGATTATAAAATCTGGGAAAAAGAATTATAATAGCTTAAACCCTAATAATAAATATAATATTTATAGCTATAAAGATGTATAGTATTACTATTAAAGTTATATTATATAACTATATAAAGAAAACCCCTATTTTTATAAATAGTATTAAATAGGTTATACCAATTATATTAATAATTATTTTATAAGAGGGGCTAATAGCTCGCTTTCTACTATAACTATTAGTAGATATATTATATCTTAAAATCTAACTTTAGCTCTCCTACCTTCCTACTAACTACTATAGCTAGCCCCTAGTTAATCTAAGGCTAAACTCCTTATAGTTATAACTAGTATACCTATCTTATATAAACTTCTTTCATAATAAAAAACTAATGACTTCTTCTATAATAATCTTACGCCTTTATATTTTCATACCCTTATATTTTTATAGCTATATATAATTTAAATATCTAGAGATGTTTAATTACTACTTATTTTAAGCATTCCATTGAAATGTTTATTATAACCTTAGTATTTATAACCTTAATATTTCTATTACAAACTAAATACTATTTACCCTTAAGATAAAACGTTATACTATTAATATAATAGTTCTCTAGTATTAATATAAGCTAATTTATAATTTCTATATAAATATAATAAGACTCAATTTATTCTTATTAATATACTATCTTAATATATTAAATATAGCTAATATATTAATAGTACTTATCTATATATAAATACTCTTCATATATCTAGATAGTTTTAAGAATATCTATAATTATACTATTATAATATTTTAAAATATTTAATAATTAGTATTAAAATAATATATTAATATTAAGATATTATCTAATTAATACTTAGTCTTTAATATTATTAGCTTAATATAATAGATTATAAGTTAATTAGATAATATTCCTTTAAATATCTATAGACTACTTATTAATTATAATACTGAAGATAATTTTATTTAAACGTATTCTAATAAAATAACAGTTTTAATTCTAATAGTTCGAACTAGATATTTCTATACTTAATTTCTAGTACTCTTTTTATAAATAGCTATATAGATTTTAAAAAACATAAGAAATAATAGATTATAGAATACCTAACTCTTATAAACATTCTTTTTTATTCTATCTTTGAAAGGTTTATAAAGGCTTTTAACTCTAACTTTAATAATTACTTTTAGCTATATATACTAAATCCTAGCCTAAATAAGGCCTTCCCTATATAGATTATAATTATAAGGTCTTTTACTACTATAAAGTTAAATATTAGAACTAGAAGTATATTTATCTATAATAATAAGTAACTTTATTACTATTTTAACTAATTATAAGCTAGTATTAATACTGGAACTATTATTAGATAGAATTTATAGTTAAGTCTATATATCAGATGAAGAACTTAGATACTGTTCTAGATTTAGAGTAAAAGTAACTAAACACTTATTTTATATTCCATATGTTTATTTATAGTTTCTATTATATAGTAGTATAATTAATTATTGAAAGTAACTACAATAGTTTTTTATATTAGTATTATAGTACATTATCGATGAAATATCTATAGAATATTAATTAATCATTACAATCATATCTTTAGAAGATTCCTATTTAATTAAGGAATATTTGAGTAATAATAATAATCAGTCCAAAATAGATAGGTTAATTGAGAAGTTCTAAGTTTTTGAAATAGTTATTAAGTTATAAACAGAAGAGATTATTTAATATAAATAGGAGTAAATTGAGTCTATCTAATTAATATATAGAATTATGATTTTATTAGAACAATAAAGTGTTCTACTATAAATAGTTTAGGAAAGAATAGTTCTACTAATAAATACTATTTATTTCAAATTTATAATGAAGTACAATACTTCTATATTACTAATTTAAGTAGATATTATATTAAGAAAAATCTTCGTATTTATTAAAAGATATACTAGGGATTCTAAATTTAAAAGCGTTATAGAAAACTAATTTAAAGATTTCTAACTAAAAATACTTAAGAAATACTGTTTTTAAAATAGTTTTAATTAAATTATATAATCAATATTAAATACCTATTCACTTGAGATTTATAGTTTTATAGTAAGAAGTTAAACTAACAAAATAGATAACTTATATATTAGTAACAAGCAGAGCATTTCGAAATAATACATATTACATTACAAATATATATTATATTACATATTACATATTACAAATTCAGATATATTATATGTATTTATAACGTATTAGGATTTATACCTAATATATATATTTGTATTTATAATGTAATAGTCTAAGAACTTTCATATTTGTATTATATTACAAATATATATAATTATATTTTCAATATTTGTAATATATTATATTTTGAATAAGATTTAAAAAGGTTAAATTTAACTATTTAGGAAGTAAATCCCTTTTATTTTACATATAGTACTAATATTAATATGAAAGTGTATAGTATTTAATTCTTCCTGAACTATCTATATTACAATTAGTATATTTTAATAATATTCTAAGATTAGACTTTTATATCTTAATACTATTTTGATTCTTTCAACTATAATACTTTCATAATCATTAGAATTTACTCTATTTATAGTAATAATAATATAATTAATATTAATAGCTTTAACTTAATATATTAGACTATAAATAGTATAATTATATTATTTGTACTTATGTTTGTAATATATTACAA
The DNA here is from genome assembly GCA_004367935.1 of Colletotrichum sidae. Taxonomy (NCBI): domain Eukaryota; kingdom Fungi; phylum Ascomycota; class Sordariomycetes; order Glomerellales; family Glomerellaceae; genus Colletotrichum; species Colletotrichum sidae. The sequence continues at coordinate 5,700 of QAPF01001296.1, forward strand.
TTTTAAATATTATAAATACAAATATATGTATTAGCTATTATATGTAATATATTACAAATAAATATATTTGTATTTGTATTAGATGTATTTGTATTATCGTAATGCTCTGGTAACTAGTCAAAGGACAATATCTTAACTATATTAAGAGTTTTAAATATATATATTAGTAAAAGATTGAAGGTTTAGAAAGGTCGTTTTATGAATCTATGTATAATTCGAAATTATCTCAAAAACTAATTTTGAAATTAATTATACTTACTTATATTTAAAAGAACTAACTTTATAAACTATCTTATAAAGTCTAATAAACTGATTTATTACTTCTAAAATAATAGATAAATAATTATGGAAGAAGGTTTTGTATATTTATTTACTTAGAAAATAGATTTCTAATGTAGAGATCTAATTACTAGAATGAAATTCTAGTGATTAATACAGAAATATAATAAATCTGGAAATATTATAAGTAAATATTATAGATACATTCTATTCTTATAGAAAGAAATTACTTATTATTTATGTTAGAATTCTAGCTATTTAGCTAGTACTCATATTCATCCTAATAACCCATTTTAGGTAAATAAGGGCTTAAGTATTCTCTATTACCCTTATAACCCTACATTTTCTATTTAGTATAGAAAATCAATTATTAGAGTTAAGGTTATAATACCTTGATTATTCATATTCTAAATTAATTAAACTATAATATCAGAATATTTAGTAAATAGACTACTTAGTAGCCTAAGTATAATAGATGTAAAAGCTCTATGTAATATAAGGTTAGTCTTTCTATAAATAAATTCTATTTAGATATTAATACTATAAAGTTCCCTATTTCCTATAGAATCCAAACTTCCTATTATTATTACTAATAATATTAATTTTAATTCTTTTTTTAGATATTACTCTAAACAATTTATTATTTAATAATTAAGAATTATTAATATACTTTAACTTTTTACTTATTACTTATTACTATTAGAACAGATAGATAGGTAGGTAAATCAACAGTTAAGTTATTACTATAGATAACTGTGAAATTAGGAGAAATGTGATGTGATAAAAGTAGTTTTCTCAATATGAGGACGTGTTCAAAATATTCATAATAATAATAGTTAAATAGAGGGAGAAATAGTGATTCGATTGATGGTATGATTGATTATTTCTAACTGTTATTCGTAGAGATATTAAGGTTATTATATAGAGGGTTTATTCTAGAGTTCCGGCTATACTACCGGAGTTCCAGCTATAGCCGTAGCGTATTAGCCACTGTAGCTACAGCATATAAGACGTTATAACTACAGCGTATATACCCTAGCGTAGCGCATAGGCTACTGTAGCCACAGCGTATACCATAGCGTATAACGTACTGTAAATACAGCGCACAGGCTAAAGCGTAGCGCACGTTACAGCGCAGCCACAGCGCATTAGCTACTGTAGCCACAGCGCATAAGGCGCTGTAACTACAGCGTATGTGGCTTGAACTGCTTCTGGTATTTTGTAAAAGAGTAAACCTCTATGTCTTTACCTTATTTATTTAAGAACCACTAGGGATAAAAAGGTAAAGTAAGTATGTATTTATAGAGCGATTTCTATACGATTTATTCATATAGAAATATCGTACTACTTCTTATTACTTCTATTAGAATAAGAAAAATAGAAGTTCTTTATATATTAGAATAAATCTAACAATTACTAGTTTAATAAATTATAAACCCAGCTTTATATTAACCTTTCTCTTTATTTTATATCTCTATTTATACGTCTTATTGATATTAGTATCTAAATCTTTACTAATACCTATTCAGGTTATACTAAAGATTATACTGATTAACTTTAAAGTTCTCTTCATATATCTATTAATATACACCTTCTCTTAACTATTTCTATAAAGCTCTATAATATATTCTTTTTATATCTATTTTAACTAATTAATTGACTTTTCCTATTAATTAATTAATTTAATATTAGATAAATCTATAGAAAGATTATACTAATTAGAATAGCAGGCTTACTATTAAGCTAATAAAGGAAATAGTAAAATAATAGAAACTAAAAATGTCTTATATTTTAGGTCTTTCAAACCCCTTTATAAACTAGCCTTTAAATCTATTAAGACTTTTTATAAACTAACTTTTAAGTCTATTAAAACTTTTATAAATTAGAATCTTAGGTCTATTAAGATTTCTACAAGTTAAAGCTTCAAGGTATTTCTAATATTTATAAAAAGATATTTCTTATGAGATATAAGCCTTAAACTATTATAAATCATAAGAGTATTAATCTATTAATTAACTCTGAAGTTATATTATTATTAATCTCTTAGTTAATAATAGTTTACTAGGATTAGACTTTAAATATCTGAATTCTATTTTAAGATTTAGACCAATCCTTTGTTAAATAACTACTTCATCTTTTCTCATTCTTATTTAAGAATATAAATAACTCAAAATTTTATTTTATCCCTAACTTAGAAAAGACTTAGAGCTATAATATTTAGTTTATTTATATAAAAACTTTACTTATTAGTAAAAGTATCTTTATAGTTTTAACTAAGTTTATTACTAAAACTAATATTAATAAGTATAATAAAGTTCTTGATTATATATATTTCACTAATCTTTTTTATAGATTTGGTCTTTTAAGAATTATTCAAAAATAATACTAATCTTTTTTATAGATTTGGTTATTTAAAAGGATTCTATAAGCTAACTAGTTTTTCTGATAAATTACTTATTTATAGAAAGCTTTTTAATATCACTTTCAAGGACTTTAAATTTAAAGACAAATATCTAAATAAAATTAAAGAATTTATTCATAATCTCTCTTACAAGGAAATTAAACTACTTAACTAAACTATTTTCATTTATATCCTAAATAGTTTAAATAAAATTTATGAAGGCTCTATTATTCTAATTGTTTGGAATTTTGAGTCTAATAAGGATTCTTATATATTATATCTTTTTTCTGATTTAGTAAATACATATGAAAGAAAAACCTAGACGTTTTTAGTTAATTTTATCATTAAAGAAAACTCTAAGAATAAGGTTATTAAATAGTCTTCTCCTATAGTTATTAAGAAACCCTAGATAACATAGAGAGGTATTTTCTGTAAATATTAATAAAAAGCTATTTATATTAAAAAGAACTATTTTACTCTTTATATTAAAGAAAATCCTATTTAGATGAAATCTAAAATTAATTAAGGTTTTCTTAAATCTTCTTAAAAGAATAATAGTAAAAAGGGTAAAACGAATAATTTGAAATTAGTCAATGTTACTTTAACTTAAAAAGAAATAGTTGAAGAAATTTCTAGTGATATAGCTAAAGATCTTACATAATTCCATTCTAATGGTGAAGAGAGAAGGGAAAGAAAAATTAAAAAGAAAATATTGAATTTAAAAATATAATTCTAAGCTAACTTTCTCTTAAAGAGTTATTATTAATAAACTCCTAAATATTTTAATCTCTAAGAAGATTTAATAGAATAAGAGTTCTATTAAATAGATTAAAACTATTTTATTCTTTATTAATACTAGAATTACTTTTTGATTAGTATTGGTTGCATTATGCTATAGGGTATATAGTAACTATACGTATTATTATATATATAATAGTATGCTTTCTACCTTCTACTAGTGATAGGTACTAGGTATCTGGTACTAGTTATAGCTAATTATATAGTAATTAGTAAGTAATTATTATACTATAGATCTAGAGCTTTATATAGCGCCTTATATTATATAATATAGGAATAATAAGAATAAATAACTAGAATACTACTTTACACTTATATAGAAAGATTATATATAGTATATATTATCTTCTGGATAAACTAATACTAATTAATAATTAATCCTTTTATTACTATTATACTATAGATTAATAAGATCTATTATAATAGAACAAGTAATAATAAAAAACTATACTTAAGGTTTATATAAGGTGAAAGATTATAAGAATAACTATTTAGATATTTTAAATTCTCCCTACTTTAAAATTCTAGTTAGAAAACTTTAAATTATATATCAATACCTTAAAGAGGCTTTTATAAGACTTAAATAATAATATTGTATTAAAGTTTTAATTCTAGTTGAATTAAAATACTTTCTATAGTATTATTTAAAAAGTTTAATTATATACTTTTACTTATTACTTATTAGAATATATTTAGTAAATATCTTATACCTTATTAAGTCTTACTAGACTTTCATAATATTAGAGATTTATAGTATTTCTGGTTTTAACCTTTTAAGAAATTTATATAACTTTTTAAAGATTCTTCTAATATCCTTCTTATCTTTATAATAATATTTAAATTACTGACTTCTAGAGAAATACTTATTCTAAGTATTCCTTTAATTATTATAGTAGTATTAAGTAGTATTTTTATATTTATAAAGACCTATTAATACTTAGATATTATACTATTTAAATAAATTAAAAAGATTAATTATAAGAATATTATAGATAAAGATATCTTTATAATTTCAATTTATTTAATATATTAAATAATGTTTCATAATTATTTAAAATTATATAATTATAAGCTTTTTTGAATATTCAAAAATAATTTGAAAAACTAGCTTCTTATAATTTAGTAACTTATAAATATCCAAATTACTTAATATATTTAGAACTATTTCTTCTTCTATAATATTAAAATTAATATAAGTAATAAAAGAATCTTTAGTATTTTATATTAATTTATTCAATAGGATCTATTTACTTTTTAGATATTTAGAGAAATTATTAAAACTAGTAAATATTATAATACTTTTAAATAAGACTTTAAGAAGTTTTTAGAATAGTTTAAAGACTTTATAGAAAAGGAATAAGAAATTATAATATTTCTTTATAAAGTTAAATCTAAAGTTTAATAGATTAAACTTATTTCAGCTTTCGTATAAGGAATAAGAGAAGGATAGTAGTAGTATAATTAGTTAGTTCTTATACTTCTAGTATTAATATTATACTTTTTATTCCCCTTATTAGTTTTATTAATATATAACTCTTTTAATATAAAACCTCTCTATATATAAGAAGTAAATTATAGATATAACAATTTATAAACATGAAAATAATTCAAATATTCCTTATATATTACTTCTATTACTGGTTTTAATGCTACTTTAATTAAATATATTTTGAATTTTATAACGTTATATAATAAGAATATAAAGTATAATAGAAGTTTATATAATATATTTAAAATAAATATCTATATCTCTTATAATTACTACTTTAAATTCAGTATTTTATACTATATATAAGCTAGTATATTTTAAATTATATTAAAAAGTTAAATATTTAAATATTACTTTAAATATTTAAATAACTCTAGCTTCAACCTATAATTCAAATAGATAACTTATTATATTAAAGATTACTTTAAAAATAATAAATATTAATAGTTATACTTCTCTAACTAGTAAAATATTATATTTTAAAGTATTATAGTTGAGAACCCTAAGAAGAATAAAAAGGAAGCTCTTAAGGCTTTTATATT
>QAPF01001297.1:0-11464 GCA_004367935.1 Colletotrichum sidae
TTAGTATTATTTTTAATAATATTTATAATTAGTTCTATTAAAGTAAGAAGGTTATTCTAATTATTTAAAAATAGGAGTATTTATAGTTACGTTTTAATAAAAAGAGAATAATTACTTCTATATATTTCATAGAGATAGAAATATAGAAATTCTACTACTATTTTAAATACTTCATTATTATATATTTTCATAATACTTTTAATAAGGTGGGATATTTAGTTGAATATTGTATTTTTAAAGTATTTCAGAAGTATTATTACTAGTACTAAATATATAGTATAACATCTTTATATTTTTCTATTTTACGATTTATAGTAATATCAATTTTAATTTTAGGATTATTATTAATATTATCTATATTAATAGTTGTTTTATACTTTATAATACTAGTATTATAATAGTATTTAATACTGTTTGATGTTTATTAAATATCTTAGTAAAAGTAATATAAGAAGACCTTAAGGTATATTAGATTGATATATATTAGAGCCTTCTGAATTTTATTACTATTAATATAAGTATAATCTTTTAATCTAAAGATTTTAAATTAAAAGTAAAAATATTAGGATTAATAGTTCAAATTATTCTAATTAAAATATATAATAGTAGTAGTAAAATTGAACACTACTATATGTTTTCCTATTATATATATAAGATCTACTATAATGAAGTACTTATTACTACTCGAAAGGTATCTCTCTAAGTAGTATATAAAGCAATTAATAATATTATTAAGCTAAATAGCTTTATACTTACTCTATTTATTTTTAGAATATATTCCTACTTTATAGAAGATTCAGCTCCTTCTTCAGATATTATTACTTAAGCTTATATTATATAGAAGTCTATTAAGAAGATCTATTAGGAATATATTAAATATATTATTAATACTACTTTAATAATATATAATAATTCAGATACTTTATATATTATAATCCTTCTATTTTAATCTTTAGTATATATATAATAAGAGAAAAATAGCTAGTAAGACTTAGATTACTTCTTTACTATATATAGTGAGATATATATTTTTAAGCTCTTTTATTATTTTTAAAGGTTTTAATCTATAATTATAAAACTATACTTTAAGAATAGTAATTAAGAGATCTTATTAAGTTATATTTTTAAAATGTTAATATCTTTTGAAGTATTAATACTTAAAAGTATCTATAAGAAATCTATAAAAGCTTATATTACTATTATAAGAAATCTAATACTATATAGAAATGTATATTCTTATAGTAATACTTTAGTTTTATCTATAGTTATTCTTATAGAGCTTTAGAATACTTAGTAAATACTATAAGCTATTATTATTATAGATAATAGTAATATTATTTTTATCAATAATTACGATCTCCTTTCTATATAAATAATTAGTAATATATTATTTTACCTTTAAATACTTTAGATTTAACAAATTTTAAATCTTATAATATATAAAAATAGCTTATTTTTTAGATTTTAATTAAAAGCTATATTTTATAGTATATCTTATAGTTAAAAATAGTTTAATATAGTATTAATATCTAATTTCTATAAAGAGAATATTATTATAATATTTAGACTACTATTTGAAGAATTAATTAAAAAAGAAGTTAAAAGTGTTATTACTAATAGTATTATAGAAATTATCTAGTATAATTCTATATTTTATAAGGATTATAAAGACTTTAAGTTTTATATTATTAATAAAGTTAAAAATAAAAATATTAATAAGATATATAAGAAGTTGAAACTTATAATTTAAAACTTTAGAAATAATAGTAAGTTTGAAATATTAATATAATTACTAATAATATAACAAAATAGCTAATAGTTAATTTTAACTATAGTTTTAGCTTTCCTTTAGTATACTAGTATAATAATATAGTTCTATAATATTATATAAGCTTATACTTCAATTAAAATAGAATTAATAAGGTATATTATACTTGAATTATTTTTATATTTTAAAGATTAATATTTTTCTAGCTTTATTACAATTATTATTAAACTACTATATAGTTTAACTAAAATAAGTATTTATTAGTAAGTAATTTATTCTTAATATTATAAGGAGTAGTTATAAATAGAAATATTGATATATAATTTATACTTCTTTATCTTATATTTTGAAAATAATGTTTTTAGTTTTATAAGTATATAAACTAATAATACTTTTAGCTTCTTAAATACCACTTTCTTATACTATAAAGATGAGGAGCTCTAAAAAGCCTTATTTAAAGTTAAATTTAAAATAGTTTTTTTAAAAATAGTATTATTAGTATTTAATAGAAGTATCTTATTGTTTAATAGTAATACCTTCTATTTATACTAAAGGTACTAAGAGTAAAAACTTACCCTTATTAATATATATAATATTTAAAGTACTTAAAAAGGTATATATTAAATAATATATATATAGAATATATCTTACTTCAATATACCAATTTGAAATATTATTTAACTTCTCCTATATAATATAAGAATAATAACTCTTAGGTAATAATACTATTATATTTAATAAATACTTTAAATAGTAAATTGAATATTTTAACTATAGCTTCAACTTTATACTACTTAATTTCTTTAAAATATATTCCTATACTTTTATTAATTATTTATTTACTAATAATACTAACTTCTTATTTTAATTAAAATTTATAATAATCCTAGGTTAAGAGATTACTATTAGTAATAATGAGTTTGATTTCTATAGTAATTTTATATATTGTTTTTCTATGAAAAGTAAAAGAGTTATTAGGAATATACTTATTTTAAAGATTTATATTATAATAGTTAGTATAGATTTTATTTATACTATAGTTATATTACTTAAGAAGATCTTCTAGTACTAAAAATTCTTTTAAATCCTAATTATTATATATACTAACTTACACTTACTTTATAAATACTTTATAAAACTTGGTACTACTAAAGAAAAATGCTTTATAATAAAATATAATATTAAGGTAATTATGTAAATACTAGGAGTTCTATAAAGTATAGTAAATTAATAGAGATAATAATATTACTAATACTTTTATAAAGGGTATACCAAACTATATTTTTAAGAGATTGATAAATTTAAATTATATGATTATTTAAATAGAAGGATAGGTAACTTAAGTAGAATAAATAAATAGGTATTTAAATATTATTGAGGCAAAAGGGTTGGATTGCTAAGAGTACTATTTTTTATATAAATAGATGGGTATTAGAATATATAGTAAAAAGAAAAAGTTACTAGTATTAATTATACTATACTATAGGGTATATAATAATTATATGTATTACTATATATATAGTAGTATACCTTCTACGCCTTATTAGTAATAAGTATTAGGTATTTAGTACTAGTTATAGCTAATTATATAGTAATTAGTAAGTAATTGTTATACTATAGATCTAGAGCTTTATATAATACCTCATATTATATAATATAATAACTATAATAATAAATAACTAGAATACTATTTTATACTTATATAGTAAGATTACGTATAGTATGTATTACTTAGTAGATAAACTAATAGATATCTTAAAGAGTTTTAATATCTTTTATTATTCTTTATATCAATTAGTTAGTTACTTATTATTTAATATTTTATCTTAAGAGCTTTATTTAATTAAATTATATCTTTAATTAGTAAGGAGCTATATTTAACTTAATATTATCTATATAGTGAATAAAACTAAGTTCGAAATATATAAAGAGCTAGATTTAGGCTTATTTAACTATAAATAGTATAAAATCCTATTTACTTAAAATTAAGGGGTAAAAGAGAAGTATTTCTAAATACCTTGAAAAGTCTATATATATAATACTACCTAAGGCCTCCTAAAGTTCTACTTCAATAAGAAGGTTAATATTAGATGCCTAGGTATAGCCCTAGCTGGTTATCTAGGCGTAGCCTATAATAATACTATTATATTTTCCTCTATATCATAGTATTAATATTAAACCATTTTATTTATATATCTAAAGATTTAAGCTCCTATATAAGTTAATTTAACTATTTATACTAGTATCCTCAAGTTTTGAAAGTATAGAAACTATAGAAAACTATATAGAGTTTTAGACGTCTTTCTATAAAGTTAATAATATTCTTTATATAAACTTCTTTAGTAGTATTTATTAGAAGTTATTAATCTTTTTTATAATCTACTTGCTTAGGAATCAAACTTTTACGAATATTGAAGTTAAGTATTTTAAAGGTTTATTATTATTATTTAGTTCTTAGAAAATTACTTAAAAATCCTTTTTAAAAGACTCTAAGAGAAAACTTTAATAAGTAGTTATTTTAAAATCAAAGTAATTCTATAAATTATAAGATTTAACTTATACTTCAAAGATATTATAATAAGTAAGCTATTAATTAGCTTTCTTAAGAATTTAAAAAAAGGTATTTTCAATAAGTATTTTAATATGAAAAATATATTAAATTATTATGATATATATTCTATAACCTAGTAACTTTTTAATATTATAAGACTTTTTATTATTCTATATAATTAGGAGCTAGATTCTAGTATATATTCCCTATATCTAAATATAGCTAAGTATACTATACTAGGTTCTATTTTAAGTAGTTCAAGTAGGGTCAGGCCTGTGGAGACGGCGCTGGCGCCTGAGGTTTAACCGGTGCAAACTCTACCTCTCGAGCGCGTTATTCCTGACAGTTTTTGATGTCCCCCACTATACCAGTTCAAAAGAGATCCGAATGATGCCGGCGCTGCCCTGGCCTGCCCTGTCACGTCGTCACCCTGCATGACATGGCCTAGCATCGACCCCAGGGGGTAATGCTTCGTCTCGTCTCGAGTTGAGATGACGTGATTATGTTGGTCATCCCTTGCCAATTAACATTTATCAATACTTGGAGTAGCATTTGCCAGACGGCCTGCGCAGGGAATAGATGGAGGAAAAATCTTCACAGACGTGAAGGGTGCTTTCATTCATTTGGTCTCGCCTGTCCGCTTGCGGCCGCTTGCGGGGCTTCCTTGTATGGTCACAACCAGCTCGACGGCCATGCTGTTGCGTGGCGATTGCTGCTTGATTGTACTGCTGCTTCACTGCCTTACGGCAGGCAAGTGAGCCAAGCCATGGCATAGCAACCCCTTTCTCAATTGGAGACGCGCCAACATGAAGGGATCGGGGACCCTCTCTGCTGTGGAAAATGGTGTTTTAGGCCCCCCTCGACTAAGCCCGTGTCAGTGGTCCAGTGTAGAGTGCGCTTCACATCTCTCCACTCACACCCACACACACCCTGGACTCACAACTCCTCAGTCCGCGACTACGGCACAAGGTAGCATCGGAACCCCCAGAGCTAAGGGAACGCGAGGGCGAGGGTGAGTGTGAGGGCAACCAAGGCAACCTACCTCAAATTTGGTGCTGTTTTGGTTTTCTTGCTGGCATGGTATACTAGTGTATGTTGTGTGCGCTAAATACCATCACACCGCCCAGGTTGGTGCCGCCTCCCTGTACCTACATCATTGGCTTCCTTCGCCGTACCATGTGGTGAGGCTCTGTCCTTGCTTCTCCCTTCCTCTCCTCAACTTCTTTTTGCTCACTTTTTCTCTCCGCAAGGGCGGGTTTCTTCCAACGGCTGACAACCCCTCCTATATTCTCTTCTTGTCGTTCCCTCCTTCGGGTCTGCTTCCCTCTCAAGCCGGCGATTCACAGACGTCTCCGTTCCGGGCTCACTGACCATCCCTATCTCACGCACCGACATTTCTCAATTTTGCATCGGGACCATCATCATTCGCTCTGCTTGGTCGGCCTTCTACACAATCCCAAGAAGTACTTTTCGTGCTGGTTTCGAAAAATCTTCTTAGACAAGAGGGACAAAACTGATCCAAGAAACACGCCTTTTTGACGTGTTGACTGCTCGTTTCCCTCGTGCGCTTCATTTTATGTTCATACGACATCGCCGCTTCTTCACCACTTCGCGATTGTCTCATACGTTACGAGTACTGAGACTCTTCATATCTTGCGACCGATTGCTCTCCATCGTTTACACTCCAGTTTCGCGAATCTGCCTCCGAACCTGGCTCTAAGGACACCCGGACACACAGATATCGACTGAAGTTCACTCGATACCCCGGCCTCCACGTCGACGTAGGGTCAGCTGTCTCAGCGGCAGTAGAGCACCAGCAGAGCACCAGCAAAGATAAGTTCAAAATGGCTGGCGGCGGCGGCGCTACCCAGACGCCTGAGCAGCAACAGGCGGCCATTGATGCCGCTCTGGAGAACAAGTCTCTGTCGAACTACCTCTATTACATATGCGCCTGTGTTTCAGCGGCCGTAATCATCTGGAGAGTCTGGACTGTAATCGTCAACTATGTCCGTACGGTGGCCTGCTTGAACAACGACAACCAACGATACTTCGCCGAAACAGACTCCAAAGTCGCGTGGCTCAAGCGAAACGTCCTCTATGCCCCCATCCTTGGGAAGCGTCACAACCGCGAAATCCAGATGAGCAGGGCCATCAACGTAGGCACCTTGCCCAGCCGCCTGCAACTGCTCTTCCTCGCAGGCTACTTGGGCACCAACATTGCCTTTTGCGTCATCAACATTCCCTTCGCCAGCTCTTTTGCTGCTGCTGCCGGACAGCTGCGCAACAGAACTGGAACGCTTGCTGTCGTAAACATGGTACGTTTAATTCCTTCAATCACGAGAACGGCGTGCGGTTGCTTTCAGTGAGGCTCGGCCCACGGGCCGGCCCATTTCCACTGGGTACCAAGGTCGTAGCCGTCGTTGGTTCTTACTTGGGGCAATCAAGCAAGCACACGCAAACAACATGACAGGCAAACACGCAATCATCCGCTGGAGAACTGCTGACTAACTGCATGGCATCAGATACCCCTGTTCTTGATGGCCGGTCGCAATAACCCTTTGATCCAACTGCTCGGCATCTCATTCGACACTTTCAACCTGCTGCACCGTTGGTTTGGTCGCATCGTCATACTCGAAGCTGTTGCTCACACCCTTGCGTGGTGGTCGAACAAAGCCAACTCCTCGAGCTGGGAATCCGGGTGGCAATCTATCGTTGCCGTTCCCTTCTTGCTCTCTGGCTTCATCGTAAGTCTGGCCTCAATACAACGCCAAATGGAGAGCGGCTTGCTGACGGCTGAGACTCTAGGCTACCTGCGCCTTCGTCGGCCTCGGCATTCAGGCGTCCAGCCCCATTCGACATGCCTTTTATGAGACGTTCAAGCTGCTTCACATCCTGCTGGCAATCGCAGCCGTCATCGGAACCTGGTATCATCTGCAAATGAAGGCCCTCCCTCAGCTCAAGTACCTGTGGCCTGTCGTCATCTTCTGGGCTGGGGACCGCGCTTGGCGTGCTGTGCGTGTCTTCTATGGCAATGTTGGCCATGGAGGAAGCAAGGCACTGGTCGAGGCTCTCCCCGGAAACGCTTGTCGAGTGACTGTCACCATGGCACGTCCATGGACATTCGGACCCGGTCAGCACGCCTACATGTACCTGCCCGCAATCAGCTGGTGGCAGTCTCACCCGTTTTCGGTCGCCTGGAGTGAGGAGGCCGAAGACCCGCAGGCGGAGAAGGTCTCCCTCAACCGGCAAGACATTCTCTCCATGCGCAAGACATCCATGTCCTTCATTATCCGCGCCCGCACCGGGATGACGGATAAGCTGTACCGCAAGGCAGCTGCTTGTCCGGATGGCCGAATGATCACGTCCTGCATGTTGGAAGGGCCCTATGGCGGCCTTCACGGCATGTGCTCGTATGGCACTGTAATGCTGTTTGCCGGTGGTGTCGGAATCACACACCAGGTCCCGCACGTGCGTGATCTCGTGGCTGGGTACGCTAATGGAACTGTTGCAGCCAGAAAGGTTGTGCTTGTTTGGATCATCCAAAGCCCGGAGCATCTCGAATGGATTCGGCCCTGGATGACGGAGATTCTGGCAATGGAGAAGCGTAGGGACATACTCAGGATTATGCTCTTTGTCAGCCGCCCCCGATCGACAAAGGAAATCCACAGCCCATCTGCTACGGTTCAAATGTTCCCTGGCCGACCCAATATTGAGACGATCATCAAGTCTGAGCAGGAATCCCAAGTAGGCACGATGGGTATAAGCGTGTGTGGTCCTGGTGCTCTCAGCGACGAGGTGCGACGCGCTGTGCGCGATCGCCAGCACGACTCCGCCATTGACTTCAACGAGGAGGCTTTTTCTTGGTAATCACGACAGCGTCGTGCTGCCAATCGATCCCATGGGTTCAGTGCTGCCTCGGACTCGAAACATCGAACGAGCGACCGCAGAAAGAGAGGGGTGACATTGAATGGGTGTATTCCATGTACATGTTGAGGCTTCGCTGTCGAATGTCTTGTAAATACGCACTGATGTAGTATCTATCAAGTCCGGGTGCCTGCCCCATTGTAGCATGTGATTGGGGGGCGAAATCTGGTGTGTACGGAGGTGGCCTTCGAATGTTTGGGCCCAGGACTAGCTATCTGATCAAAGCAAATGACTCCTGGTATTGCGACGGAGGCATTTTGGTAAATTGACAGACCTTCTTAATAGCCCTTATTATTACTAACTCTAAGCCTTAACTGTAACTAAGCGCTCTCCCTAATCAAAACTCTATTATCCTATTATCCTATAAACTAGCCTTTTTTCTTTAATATTTTTTCGACTTTTCGCTAAATTTTAATTACTATTTCTAATATAAAGAATAATATATTTAAAAAGTAGAATTTATATTAATTAAACTTTAGGTATTATTAGGAATAATACGCTTAAGAAGTAGAGTTTGTACTAACTAAACCTCAAGTATTAGTACTATCTCTATAAACCCTACCCTATTTAAACTACTTAAAATAAAGCCTTACGCAGTACGCATAGCTATATTTAGTTATATATAATATATATTAGATTTTACCCCCTAATTATATATAATAATTAAGAGTCTCATAATACTAAAGAGCTACTAGGCTCTTTTAACTAAAAGTATTTTTAATTACTATATAGTAGATTTCAAACTTCAAATAGTTTAAAAATCTAATTATAAGGCGATAAAGAAATATTATAATATAATTTAGACATAGGTTAATATTATAATAAATAATAGTTTTTTAATATTTATTTAAATAGAACTACTTAATAATAATAATATCTTTTTTTTAAGTTTTTCTAAAAGTTTTAAAATAGTAATATATTTAGAATAATTTAATTACATAATAATAAGTTAGAATAGAATATAAGAGAATTCTTAAAAAACTAATTTGAATATTTTTGGTTTAATATAGTATAATAAGTAGTATACTATCTATTTTTAAGTAGTTATATATAATATCCCTAAAATTTAGGGAATTCTTATTATTAAAAAGTAGTTTTAAGTATTTAATTAATATATTTCGCTTAATTAGGTTATAATTTAGTATTAGAATATTATTAAAAGAGAAATTCTAAATTTAAATATTAATAGTCTAATTAAGTATAGAGAAATCTTTTCTACTTTATCTTATACTAATAAGGTTTTAATAAAAAGATATAATAAAATACTATTTATATTAATTATTCTTATAAGAAAGTTAGATAAAATATCTTAGTTAAAACTAAAGTACCTATATGATTTTAAGAGTTACTTATACTTTCTAGAGGATTATAGGTATATTAAATATATTATTATAAATTTATATATTAGATTCCTATATATTTAGATAATAGTTACTATTTAAAATAGTATTATAAATAGGGTAAATAACCTAGAATTCTATATTTTCTATTAGAAATTAGTATTAAAAGGATAGTTAAACTCTAAGGGATATATTAATAAAGCTAAAGAAATACCTTTAGATATTTTAAAAGTTAAAATAACGCTTTTAAATAGTAAGTTTAATAGTAGTAGTTATTACTTTTCTAATTTAATATATATTAGTATTAACCTATCCCTCCTCAAAAAGTTAATTAAAATCCCCCTTAGGATCTTCTTAATTACTTAAGAATTATATTTATTTTTAATAAGTATAGTATTTAATAGTTATAGAATAGTCTATATTACTAATTTAATAGATTTTTTTTAAAAAGGGATTTTTTAAGTTAAATAATAGGATAGATCTAGTTTAATATAGTTTAGTTAATTTTCCTATAGTTAGATAAAATAAATAGGTAATTAAGAATATCTTTAATAGTCTAAATAGGAAGAATATACTAGACTTAATATTAGATAATAAAGTTTATATTAAAAACCTTTATACTAATATTATTTTAGAAGTTTTATTTCTTAATAAAACTAAAATTTAATATATAGGTTTTAATTATACTTTTAAATTTAGTTTAATTAACTAATTTATTATTATAAAGTAGTTATTTAGAAAGATAATAAAACTAAAATTTAATATATAGGTTTTAATTATACTTTTAAATTTAGTTTAATTAACTAATTTATTATTATAAAGTAGTTATTTAGAAAGTATAATTTTATATTCCTTAATTATAAACTAGTTTTAAATTATCTTATAGTTTATTTAAGTAGTTTAAGTATTATCGCGGAATCTCTAAGTATATTATTCTCCTAACTTTACTTAAAAATAGCTTTCCTAAAAATACGGTTAGATAATACCTATATATAATATTTTTAAATAGAATATTTTAAATAGAATACTCTTAAGTATTTAGTTTTTAATATTTAGGAGGTAAAAACTATAAGGTTAAAATAACTAGATTACTTTTATTATATAATAACTCATTTTTAATAGGTTATCTCTAGATAAACTTTAGAATTATATTTAGTTTACTTATTTTACTATATAACCTGGGATTTATTTGATTTTCCTAAGGCTTTTATAAATAACTCCTAGGTATTTATTATTAAAGATAAAAATTTTCAAGTTTTCTTTTTATATTTATATTACTTAATAAAACCTATAATTTAATCTTTTAAATACTAAACATATTTGAAAATTAGGTAAAATAATAGAAAGGTTTCTTAATATATAAGATTTAATAGGATATTAAAAGAGTTATAATAGTAATTAATAGAGAAACTAGTTACTAAATATAAATAATAGAATAAGGGATTAATTTTAAACTNAGGTTTCTTAATATATAAGATTTAATAGGATATTAAAAGAGTTATAATAGTAATTAATAGAGAAACTAGTTACTAAATATAAATAATAGAATAAGGGATTAATTTTAAACTATTTCTTTTTTATATTAAAAAGCTAGTTAGAATAAATAAGTATATTAGAAAAAAACTAATTACCTAAAGAATAAAAATATGAGAGGTTATAAGATTACTATCCGAATTCTAAGTAGAATTGATTTAAATAATAGTTATACTATATAATATATCTCTAAATATTTAAAATAACTAGAGATTACTATATAAAATTAAAAAAACCTAGTTTAAATAGTATTTTTATTAATAAGTTTTAAAGTATACTTTAAACCTTTATTAAAACTTATAATTTTACTAAAGATAGATTTATACTTATAGATATTAAGTATACCTA
>QAPF01001298.1:0-11559 GCA_004367935.1 Colletotrichum sidae
TAATAATAATAATAATAATAATAATAATAATAATAATAATAATAACAATAATAATAATAATAATAATAATAATAATAATAACAATAATAATAATAATAATAATACTATTATTACTTCTTCTCTTAAAGTAATTTCATAAAAGGTTTTTCTTTAAAAAGAAAGAACGGCTAGCTACATGAGTACTAGTATTTAACTAAGTCTAGCGTGTCTCGAAAGAGCAAAGATACGATAGAGCTAAAGGAGTTGAATCCACAAAACAGCAGGAGGCAGGCTGGGCGATCGCAACAGCATGGTTCAAAGGGCTCTTCAGGGCCGTAGCTACTATGTAAGTGACTTGCAATTCATCAGCCTATGTAACGTTTCCGGACAAAGCATCCCCCTTGGTTGCGAAGGGCCCATGCCTAGGTAGGCACCTAATTCTCCACCTTTCGTTACGTGGTCGGCGTGTAATTATGGCATGCCTCTACCACCTACCGTCTACCAATCTTTACGTGCTGTACGACGGACAACTCCCTACTACTGCACAGAGCGGCAACTCGAATCCCCAGCATATCACCAGCAGATCACCAGTTGACCGGCAAGGTCGCGTTGTCACAGATACCTCGCCTCAGGTTGCAGTAAGGCGGTAATCGACATGACAGGACGCAGTCAGCCCCGGGCGCGTCTCCAGCCTCCGGAACAACGTCCGCTCCTCCAGCGGAATCGACCCAGTCACGCTTCCGACTCTCAGGTGCCTCTTTATGGTTGCATAACCAATCCTCATAGCCATCTACCCGTATACACAAACATACATCGTATTAGGCGGGATATAATATCCATCGTTGAAGATTATCTCAGTTTGGAACAGCTTCGTGATGTCAGGATCAACATTGCCGTTGTTCGTCCGCTAGTCGATAAGTTATACGAGCTCGACGACATTTCCATTGGTAATCACCCTTTCTGCTCCCTATGGCCTGTTTCCAGACCCGTGGTATTCTTTTCTATTTCGAGACTGACTCGTGATTCTCAAGTGTATTGTCTACTCGTCAATCGAGCTCAATTTCTCCACGAGCAGTCTCATCTCAACAGTAGGCAAAATGTGAGCTTCAGTCGCGCAACGCTATGTGAGCTTGTAGCGACACGTATCTTGAGGCGTTTCAGCGAGGATAACGATGGTCCGGAATCCCTTGTACTTCTGTCACATATCTTGGTCGCCGGCTTTGAGCCCTTCCAGATGGCCCCAGACGGCATTCGTGAAGCTGCCTCGACCGAATCTTATCGGGCTTACAATCGCATGCTACCCTCGCTTGAGATCGCAATATTAACCGAGAGCAAACACCTGCTGAGCTCAATGCCGTGCCAGAAAGTGTGAGTGCTTTGCCTTCGACGCCAAAAAAGACAGACGGTCCTAACTGGTAGGTTATCAAAGTGTCGATGCCATCTACGAAGGACGCATCATTTATACACCCTCCAGCTTCATGGACATCATCCCAGATCATTACAAACTAAAGCCCATTTCGTTATACAATCCTCGCGAAGGCCCCCTGCTCGATCAGTACCGGCTTCTGGTTCCTCGCACGAGGAATATCCTTGAAGTATTTCAGTTTATGATCTTGCTCACCCTCTACTTATTCGTCATGGCCGAGCGGAATCCGGAAAAGTTTTCGCTCTTAGAAGGTTGCTTTGCAGTTTACTCCTTTGGCTGGTCTTTGGACCAGTTTGCCACCATCCTGGAGCACGGCTGGTATGTTCAGTATTGCAACAGGGATGGGATTGCGATGCTGACATCTTGCCAGGCATGTTTACACCCAAAACTTGTGGTCATTTCTCGACGTGGGTTACATCAGTCTTTACGTTATTTACGTCATTCTTCGTATCCACGGCGGACGTCTTGACGAGCTCATTCCGAAACAGCAAGCATTAGACGTCCTGGCAATGGGTGCCCCAGTGCTTGTTCCTAGGCTGGCTTTCAATCTACTTTCGGAAAATCTTGTGTTTCTGTCACTCCGGTCGATGATGTCGGATTTTGTTCTCTTGACATTTCTCTCGGCCTGGTGTTTCGGCGGATTTCTTCTGTCTCTTCTGTGGCTCGGCGAGGGCGACCATCCTCCCGTGTAAGTAACCCTGAATGACGGACCACCTTATTTTACTTAGAGACTCTTAGACTGATTGGAAAATGGATGCTTTGGATTTGGTTCGGCCTCGACGGCACGGGCATTTCCCGATCGGTAAGTGTCTCCTCGCGTGCTCGCAACTACGGTAAACTGATACGACAGTTTTAAGGCGGACTTCCATCAGCTTCTCGGTCCTGTGCTGATGGTAGCATTCGCATTTCTTGGAAACACACTCTTTCTGACCATTCTCGTGTCGATGTTATCGAATACTTTTGGCACAATTGTCAAAAATGCAACGGCTGAGATACAATTTCGCAAGGCGGTTTTGACCCTAGAAGGTGTAAAGGGAGACGCCATCTTCGCGTACCAGCCCCCTTTCAACATATTAGCCGTTTTCCTTCTGCTCCCGCTCAAATTTGTCCTCAGTCCTCGCTGGTTTCACAAGATACATGTGGCGAGTGTCCGGCTAGTCAATCTCCCGCTGCTACTCATCATCGCCGTGGCAGAACGCCGGATTCTTTGGCCACCGTCAAGGCCAGAAAAGCCGCAGAGCCATGGGACTCTCAATCTTTATGCCAGGGTCAGACAGTGGTTCTGGGAGAAGTGGCGTATTACAGCGCATCGTGACATCAGAGCCGTGTTCGACCTACCGCCTCCGGAGTCGGTAGAAGAGGAAATCGCGGTGGACGACGACTTCACCCACCATATGATCCGACGTCAGTTTACGAGAAGCATCACAAATGAGACGACACGGAAGAAGTCGCCTCTTAGGAGAGATTCGATGTTTCCGGGCGTGTCAAAGCTGCGCGGATCATTTACAGGAAGCGAAGACATGCATGACATGAACAGCAGACTTGAGGCTCTCGAGCAGACGACGTTGCGCATCGAGAGCCTCTTGGCGCGGCTGGTCGGGTCCGACGGGTACTCCGACGATAACTTTGGGACAGGAGAGAACAGCACTCTGCGAGATAGTGAGGTGCCATTGACTCAGTCACCACAGTAGAGAATGTAGACGGGCAGGGGGTGGGGGTTTCCCATTGCTACTGTCAGGTAGGTACCCTATGTGCCGTGCAGTCTACCTACCCGGGAGGGGGGGTTTCAACAGTAGCTGGATTGAATGTTACTGCTAAAGGACTAACCTGCTCATGTTGGGTACTGTTTGGTATATGAACAGAAAGAAACCCTCCTACTCTCCTGTATTTTGACCATGGCATTGCTCTTACTATCTCTGGTTGACTATTCATGTAATTGATGTTCAATTGTTGATACTATTCAGCTGTAATATACTGGAAATAGAAAGAATACTATAAACTAATTAATTGCTATTGCTTTAAAAGGACTATTTTGCTCATATTCAAGAAGGAGCCTGTTCAACAGGCCAGGGCCGTACTTGCCGTTCAGGTTGCTAATATACTGTACAGGCACTGTTGAAACACACACACACCCCCCCTCCCCGGTAGGTAGGCTTCACTGAGGATGGAACAAAAATGCTGTGTGCCTGCGGTGGCGGCTTTCCAGTTCACCAACCACGAGAACATAGGGCAAGGAGAAAGCACCACCGTCCACTCGACTTTCATTGACGGGCACGTGACCGGTCAGAGGAGGTGCACACCTGCCGTTACTTTGAACTCAACAAAGATTGGCCTTAATGAAAGACGCAGCTGCGTGCTTCATTTATACATCTAAACGAGGAATGAGGCCGTCCTATGCAGGAAGCCGGCCTTGCAAGAAATTCGAGGACAACATGTGTCAAGTTTTTATCTACAAGCACGAAGCATGCAACTGCATCTGGGGCGAGATTGCTGTGCCGTGCGGACCGGGCATGGGCTACACGAAATGCAGCCAATTCGGTGACGGCATCGCGAAAGAACCACTCAGACTGCAAATGGCCAATTTACGTCCTTGCCCCCAGCACGGCCTCTACGGATTGTACGACCGCAACCAAACAAGGATGATCAAGAAGATTACTCACGGGATCAAATTCGGAACGGGCCCACACAAACAAGATGCCGGCGTTGAATGTGAATTTGGCTGCTGTGCCATCATGTGACTTTGCAAAAAGGCCACGCCAAAAATCAGGTAGGGAAAGGCGAGGTTTGGCCAAGTGCCGCGTGGGATGACTGACGAATGACTAGCTCGAGCCAAGCAGCGACGAGGCTTCACTCCGGCTGCACAAGCACAAGGGCTGGTTTACTCGTATTGGCAGCGCTAAGAAACAATGAGGACTAACCAGACAGTCCAGCTTGAGGCATGTGTCAAATTAATCATATTATTATTTTTCAGTCTAAAATCATTCAAGAAGCTATAGGAATGAGTAGGTCTATTTAGACTATGCTAAAATTGTATTTTTAACTACTATGCCGAAATTGTCAGTTCAGCTTCTATAGCCTAATGTAGCCCTACGTTTCGAAATATAATACTTCTAATAGAATTATTCTTATTAAAAGTATCTTTAAAACTATTAATATTATACTAGAATCAAATTAGAATAAATAGCTAGCTTAACTATAGTAATGAATAGTTTTCTATCTACTTTTTAATATATATACCTTTAGTTATATTCAAAAGATTTCTATATAAAGTTAATACTAAAATAATACTAAAAGATAGTATTTATATCTAGATAAAGGTTATATTTTTCAATAAAAGTATATTGAAAATTAGTATTATTAGGTGTATCATACTATAGAATATATAGTAACTATATATATAGTAGTATGCTTTCTATACTTTACTAGTAATAAGTATTAGGTACTTAGTGTTAATGATAATTAAATACCTAGTAACTAATAAGTAATTATTATCCTATAGATGTAGAGCTTTATATAATACTATATATTATATAATATAGTGATAATAATAATAAATAACTAGCATACTATTTTATACCTATATAGTAAAATTATAAATAGTATATACTACCCCTTAGTCAAACCAATACTAATTAGGAGTTAATGTTTTTATTACTATTATACTATAAATTAATAAAACTTATTATAGTAGAAAAAGTAATTATAAAACCTTATATTCAAAATCTATATAAAGTAAAAGATTATCAAATTTATTACTTAGATATTTAGACGACTCTTTATTTTAGGATTTTACTAAGAGTTTCTAACCTATACATTAACTTTTTAAAGAAACTATGATTAAGAATCTTTTAATAGGTTTTTATCATAATTCTAAACTAATTTGAAATATTTTATATAGTAATACTAAGATTTAATTTAATAAACCTTTAGTATTTATTAATTCAAAAGTATTTAGTAAATATAATAATTCTTTTACAGTATTATTAGACTTCTATAATATTAGGGATTATAGTAACTTTAGTTTTATACTTTTGAAATATATATATAATGTTTTAAAAACATTCCTTTTTTTGTTTTATATAAATTTAGTTGAAGATAATAAATTCACTATATCTTATATGACTCTTAACTTTAATAATAATATTTAATACTATCCTTAAAATAGAAGAATTATCTTTAACTATTTCTAATATTAATAAAGTTATTATATTAAAAATAAATATTACATTACTTGTAAAACTCCTTTTCCTTATTAATATTAATCTTTTTAGGAATATTTGAGAGATTAACTATAATAACTTATAGACAGATAATATTTCTAGAGTTTTAACTTTCTTAGTTTATCATATAGTTTTCTATTCATATATAGAGATATATAGTAAAGAGTTCTTTTAAATATTTTAGAAAGATTTTAAAAAGTAGTTTAAACTAATATAGTAACTTAGTAATACTATAGTAATCTAGTATTTTTATAATTACTTTATTAGTTATAAGGTTTAAACTAATATAAGTCATAATTATATTTATAAAGTTTTTCATTAATTTACTAAATGAGAGGATCTTAATATTTAGAGTAATAATAATATTACAAGCCTTCAGAAGTAATTCCTAGTTCTTTAAATAAACCTTCAAGATTTCCTACAACCTTTTAAAGATATTATATCGATTAAGTAGTACTATAGAAAGTTTTTTATAAAGCTAAATTTAAAGTTTAATAAGTAAAGCTTATTAGAAATTTCTTTTAAGTAGTTAAGGAGAAATGGTAGTAATATAGTTGGTTAGTTCTTATACTCTTAGTATTAGTATTATGCTTACTATTCTCCTTATTAATGTTACTAATATATAGCTTTTATAGTATAAAGCTTCTTTATATATAAGAAGTATATTATAAGTATATAGTATATTATATATTTAGCCTCCTGCCTAGTAGCAGAGCATTACGATAAGACAAATACATCTACTACAAATACAAATATATGTATTTGTAATATATTATATATAATAGCTAATATATATATTTGTATTTATAATATTTTAAACTCTATTATATTATAAATATAATACATATACTTGTATTTATATTATTTGTAATATAATATACTAAATTAGGGTTATAGAAATTACTAATATAAATATTATTATTAGTAGAATAAAATTCCAATAAGTATAAAATTACTATAGTTGAAGTAATATATTATAATTTAATATAGATATATAATTTCAAAGTATTATTTATTATATATAAATATTTAGAATATAAGAAGCTTTCAATTCTATTAAGAATCAATAAGGAAGATAAAATAGTTTATTAGAGCTATTAGATATATCTAATTTATAATTCTAGTAAAAATATTTAATTTTAATATATTAATTACTATCAATATCTATTTCTATATTACTTTCTGTTAAAATACTAGGTTATAAATATATATTTTATAGTAGTATTTAACTTAATATTAAATATTCAGTACAATATTCTACTTCATTCTTTTGTAGGGTATTTATTACTAATTAACCTTTATATATATAATTACTAATATAAGCCTGTATTACTTGAATATTCTAATAATTACTAATTAGAATATTCTAGAATTTAATGTAGTATTATAAAAGAAGGCTTTTATGCTTTCTTTTAATATATATTAAGATTAACTAATAGCAATATTCTTTTACTAAATATAATTACTATTCACTCTTTTATACTATATACTCTTTCCCTAAGAATATCTAGTATATATATTTTTAATATAAAGTATTACTTTACTAGATATAAGCTACCTATCTGCCTATTTATATTTCAATACTTTCCTCTATATTACTATTATTAGAAATATCTTCTTTAATAATAAGATCTAATTTCTTATCTGAGATATCTCTATAATTAAATAAGTCTATATATAATTTCAGAGTTAATAACTCAGAATTATATAAAGCTTATTATTATAATTAAACTAGCTTTTTAATAATATAAGTTACTTTTGATTTTTATACTTTAAACTAGTTCTTCTTTTAGTAATTTAATTACTTATTCAATTAAAATTAGATTCTATAGCTATTAATATAGATAGAATGAATAAATATTTTCTAGCTCAAATATTTAAAATAGGGAATTTAACTTTATTTTCCTTCTACTATTCAGTAAGCTATATTTATTATTATATTTACTTAGGTTATACCAATATTAATAGTTTAAACTTACTTTATCTCTTTATAATAATACTTTAAAATAATTATTTAACTCATCTTTTTTAAAGAAAATTCATTTTTCTTTTACTCAAAATAAGAAATAGACTACTAATAAAGTCTTTTTTAGGCTTAGATTAAGGTAATTTAAATTCTTGAGGTTTAACCTTAGACCTATTAGGATTTATTATAGAATTTACCTTAGATATAGTATTATCTCTAGATCTTTCTTTATTCTTAGTATTAGTATCAAGAATAATACTTTCTAAAGAAATATAATCTTTAATAGATTCTAAGAATAATCTTTTTCTAATCATTACTTAAAGATTATTATAAATATATTCTTTAAAAGTATTAGTATATAATTGATATATTAACTCTAATACCCTAATTATATTAATATTTATTTTATTAACTACTTACTTTATATACTTCTATTTTAAATTACTTCTAATTAGATTTTTAACTAAATCAGAAATAGAACCTTGATATGTCTTATTGAATAAGATTCAGTCTTACCTAATATTATATTTTTTAAATAAATGGATATGATATATCATATATTTTATATATCTGTCTATTTCTTAATATAGTATAGTTAAATGATATAAGTAAACTTACTATTATAGAATATAATATATATATGTATATATATGCTATAATATTACATAGTATATATAATCTTTACTCTAATATACCTATTCTTTTTAAGTATTAATATACTTATTAGAGAATAATATATATATAATATATTAATACTCCATTTAAATAATATTATTCATAATATAATATCGAGTACATGTTACTGTTTTTAATATAACATTCATATTATAAGTTAAATATAATAGCTTTAAAATATATTTCTAGATTTGTAATATGTAATATATTACAAAAGTTATAAATACAAATATTTGTATTTATGCTATATTACAAATACATATATTAGAAACGAATACTTAATATATTACAAATATATGTTATATATTTATATTTATAATATATAATATGTAATATAATATATATTTGTAATATAATATGTATTATTTCGAAATGCTCTGCCTAGTAGGTAGCGTTATAAAATGCTTAGTATAAAATCTCTATAATAGAAAGAAAACCTAGTAATATACTATAGCCTATATATATCTCTATAGGTAGATACAGTAAAAAGAACTTAGTAGTATAATATTTAGGTTAAACCTAGCCCTAACCTAGAAATTAGTATAAACTATATAATAGTCTTAATAATAGCTTTGAACTATTTTACTTACTATGGTAGTACTCACGACGTTAACTCACACTAGTAATAATACTATTAGTACACCTTAATAATTATTAGATTAAGAGAGCTATATCTTATATATATACCTCGTAGGACTATATTAATATACTCCTACTAAATATCTAGTATTTCTATAGCTTCCTAAGCGATTTTAGATTGAATAATAATAATATAAATAGTTTAATAATTAGAAGTCTTATCTATATTATGAACAAACTATTTAAATTAGAAACTTTCTAAAGTTTTAAAGAGAAATATCTGTTTCTTCTAGAACGATTATTTAAATAACTTAAAATAATTAAGTTTTTGAAATAATTAAGTTCAGTCTCTGAATTAATCTTATAATTTCTAAAGTTTCATGAACTTTCAATTTTATAATAAAACTCTTCTAAAAAGATTTAATGAAAAATATATAAAGCTTATTATTAAGTTAAAGATTCTTAAGACTTCTAATTATTTAATAAGAGCTTAATAATTATTATAAGTTTTATTTTAATCTTAAATTATAATTCTTAAATTAAAGAAAATATTAGTGTTATTCTTATTAGAACAAATAATATTTTATAAACTATAACTTCTAAGTATTTCTTAATTATTAAAATAGTTTTCTATAAGACACAATAAACTAAATATACTTTTTAAAAACAGATATCTGATGAAAGAAAATAAATATAAGTAGTATAACAATAGATTAAAAATATAAGTTCTTTAGATTTCTTAAATTATTCTTATGATAGAATAAGAAGTCTTAATATCTAACTATTAAAATCTAAGAGTTATATAAATTATAATAAGATAGAGAAGAAAGTAGAAATAATTATAAAATACTAAATTATACTTATAGAATTCATAAAAAAGAAGCTAAATTCTAAAAGTAATATAGAAATTTCAATTTCTTAATAGAAACAAGCTATTTATAAATATTCTTATATTAAGATTCTAAATATTTACAAATTTATTATTTAATCTACCAAGTATATGGTAGGTTTTATAAGTACTTAGATTAAGTTGTAAATCTTTTTTTATTAAGTTATAATTTATAAAAGAACTTGAAATAATAATCTAAGAGTTATTAGAATTATAAATTAAACTTATCTCTTCATTTTAAACTAAAAGATGACTTTAATAAAATACAAACTAATAAGAGGGATATTTAGTTTTATAGATATTTAGATTAATAATAAAGAACTAGTAAAGAGATTTCTTCTTCTTATAAAAAGTTAAACCTAAAGTTAAATTTAGAAGGAGAGACATATTCCAAATTAATATAATACTAGTAAGTATTATAAGTAAAGCTTAATTAAAAGTAATAAATAAAAGTCTACTAGAAGTTCTAATTAGAAGATTTACTAAACAAATTTAAATGTCTCTTTTTAAAGGATTTTTATATTAATAAAGAGATTTAATATTATATCTAAACATCTAACTAAATCATTGATGATATTATAAATAGAAGGATAAAGTCTAATAAAGACTTTATTAAATATAAAAAGACGATTATAAACTTAATTTTAATTTCTTAACTATATAGATAGTTTTAAAGTATAATACGTATAATTCTAATAACTTTAAATAAACGTTATATTTTTATACGTTTTATAACTCCAGATTTGAAATCAATAATATAAGTACTTAATAATATAAGGTAGCTTTAAACCTTTACTAAACTTACTATAAATAATAATTTCTAAGCTAGTATTTAGAAAATCCCTATTCAAACATATAATATTATAATTATTATTATTTAAAATCTTTATAGCATTTTAAAACTATAATTCTATAGTATAATACTATATATTTTCTTTATAAGTAGTTTAGTTTTATTTAAAAAGGTTTATAAGAGAAATCTATAGTAAGATTAAAACTTAGGAAAATAATTATATAAAAAGAATAAATAAGATCTATTTCTATATTCTTAAGATTAAAGATTTATAAGAATAAGTACAATATAGAATCTACTAGGTAGTTATATAGGGATTATATAAGACCTAACCGCTCTATTTATATATATTTAAATACTTCATTCTAGTTTAAATAGATCATACTTTTTAACAACTTATATTCAGACTACATACTATATTATTTATTTATCACAGTTATAAACCTAGAAATATTTAATTACTTTCTAAACTACTCTTAAGTAATAAATATAAAAGAAATCCTTTTTAATCCATTATATTAATTCTTTAATAAATTACTTAAAAATAGTATATTTAACTACTAATAGCCTTAATATAACTATAAAGCTATCTAACAGCTCTAATTTCAACTATTAATATATTATACTACAATTCTATATAACTAGCCGAAATATTTAGAAGTATATTAATCTAAATATTAAATTAAATCTTAATATATTAAAACTAATCGATCTTTTAACTTTAATAAATAACTCGTCTAAGAAAATATTACTTAATAGATAATTAAAAATATTAAACCTTTTACTCTTTTAACTAAAAGTATTTTCAACTACTATATAGTAAATCTCAAATTTTAAGTAATTTAAGAATCTAATTATAAAGAAATAAAGAAATACTATAATACAATTTAGATATGAGTCAACATTATAATTAATAATAACCTTCTAATACCTACTTAAATAAAACTACTTAATAATAATAATATCTCTTTTTAAGTTTTTCTAAAAGTTCTAAAATAGTAGTATATTTAGAATAATTTAATTATATAGTAA
>QAPF01001299.1:0-11276 GCA_004367935.1 Colletotrichum sidae
ATAATCCTAGTAGTTACTTTTAGCTATATGAATTAAACCTTAGTCTTAATAAAGCTATTTTTATATAGATTATTATAATAAGGTTTTCTACTACTATACGGTTAAATATTAGAACTAGAAGTATAATTATTTATAATAATAGGTAATTTCATTACTATTTTAACTAGTTATAAGCTAGTATTAGTATAAATACTATTATCAGGTAAAATTTATAGTTAAATCTATATATAGGGTGTAGAGCTTAGATATCATTCTAGGTATAGAGCAAAAGTAACCAAATTAAAGTATTTGGTATTTAGTATTATAGTAGTATATTAATATTAAGATATTATGTATTTAATACTTCGTCTCTAAAACTTCTAGCTTGATATAATAGCTTATAAGATAGCTAGATAATTATTTTTTAAATATTTATTAATTATCTATTAATTATATTTCTTGGAATAATTTTATCAAAGTCTAATCTAATAAACTAATAGTATTCATAATAAGAATTATAAATAAATATTACTATATTTATCTTATACCTCTCTTCTTATAAATAGCTATATAGATTTTAAAGAGATTTTAAATCTATTATAAAAGATCTAGAAGAATGTTAAGTTCTAAAACGCCTAATTCTTAGCGTTTTACTTTATCCTATTTTTAAGAGGTTTAAAAAGGTTCTTAACTTTATAATCCTAGTAGTTACTTTTAGCTATATGAATTAAACCTTAGTCTTAATAAAGCTATTTTTATATAGATTATTATAATAAGGTTTTCTACTACTATACGGTTAAATATTAGAACTAGAAATAATCCTAGTAGTTACTTTTAGCTATATGAATTAAACCTTAGTCTTAATAAAGCTATTTTTATATAGATTATTATAATAAGGTTTTCTACTACTATACGGTTAAATATTAGAACTAGAGGTATAATTATCTATAATAATAGGTAATTTCATTATTATTTTAACGAGTTATAAGCTAGTATTAGTATAAATACTATTATTAGGTAAAGTCTATAGTTAAATCTATTTATAGGATAAAGAGCTTAGATATTATTCTAGGTATAGAGCAAAGGTAACTAAAGTAGTAATAATATCTTAGTTATTGACTTGTTTTATTATCAAGCTTCTAAAGAAATATATAGTATATATTTAAAAGAGTTTCTAATTATTACTATTATCTATAAAGCTAACATTAATAGAAGTTTTAACGCTATTAAATAAATTATTAGCTTTATGATTAAACTTTAAATAGAAACTTTTCATTTCATTATAGTATTATATTATTTGTTTAACTTTAATTTAGTAGTTATCTAAGGGGCTTTAGTTGAAATATGAAAAATAACTTATTATATAGGTAATATCTAATATTATTATAACTATAATATAATTAATAAAGCCGACATCTTACTAGTAATATTTAATCTCTGGATAAAAAGCTTAATTATGTTATAATGAGAGCTGTTTAGTTCTTAGAAGAACTTTAAATTATTTAATATATCATATATACTTCATAAAATACTTAAGGAGTTTTTTAATATATACTATTGATAAAAACTATATCTATTATACTACTCTATCTCAAGTAATCTTAATACTAAGAAACTACTATAAGTCTTTACTTCTCTTAAAGTAATATTTCTATCATAAAATACTAATTATATAAGTATTTCAGAAGTATTTTCAAGGAGAAAGAATATATATAATTCTTAATATAGAAGAAGAAGACAATATATTTTAAGCTAGTAATATAACTTCTCTATAGTAGTTTTAAAGTTTAAATATTTAAGGCTGATTTCTAAGTAGTATTACTATAAGAGAAAAGACTTTCAAAAACTATATAATACTTTATAAAAATAATAAGTCTTATCTAATATTTAATATCTTAGTAATCTTTCTATATAAATAACCTTATTAAATACTATGTATATAAAAGTATGAACTATATTATATTAGAATAATTCAAGATCAAAAGGGTTAGTAATTATTATTAAAATTTAAAATAATATACTTATTAAAGTATTTATATAAACCTTCTTATCAAGTTATTACTATTAATCTTCATAAAAAGTTAGTTACGTTTTAACTCTAAAGAAATACCTATACTTATCAAGCCTATAAATATTAACTTAATAGTATTCTAAAACTTTCAAACTTCTTATAAAAGTCCTATTAATCTTACTTTAAAAATACAATTCAATATAATTCCCAAAATAAACCTATTTAACTACTATTATAGCTTTAATATATAGATAAATAAGTATTATTAAGTAAAGTTCAAATAATAATAATAGCTTTTACTATAAGACTCTTAAAGTAAAAACCTCTAGTCCTTCTATTTTAAATACTTTCTAATATCCAATTCGCCTTATAATTAAAATTTGTTATTAGAACTTATAATATCTATATCTTAAAACCCTTAAGAAACTTAAACAGTTATAGCTTCTTCTAATTAACTATTTATATTATTCTAAAGCTATAAGTAGGAGTATTTAAAAGTGTCTTTAAATAACCAAAAAGTATTAATTAAAACAATAACTTTAAATAAAAGTCTCCGAAGTATTCTAATATAATACGTTATCTATCCTTGAAAGTTAACTCTCTCTAGAAGTAGCTAAACTAATTTTAACTAGTTCTACTATAATTACTTACTTTTATAACTAATAACAGACTTTATTAGAATTAGCCTATTTAGAATTATCTTATAGAAAGGTTAAGTCCCTATTGAAAACAAATTTCATACAACGAGATATTACAAATTATTATAACTTTATTTCAAAATATATTCTATACTTAATATTAGTTAGTTAAGATATTACTAACTAGAAAGCTAATAAAATATATCTTTTAAAATATACTAACTCATTATACTTAAGATTTATTTATATAGTAAGAATAAAATATATATAGTTATAAATATAATAATAACTTAAATCTAACTTTATAGTATTATCTTATGAAGTAATTTCATAAAGCTTCAAATCTAATAGTTATTAGTATAAAAAGTATATTAAGATTTAATTATAAAGAAAGATTACTACTAATAAAAGTTTAACTTAGAATTTATAAAATAGTTTATTCTTATACTTTTTAGCTTTTATATATATCTTAACAATTATTCGAATATAGTTAGTACTTCTATTTTAATCCTAAATATATTGAGTAAATAGCTTAAAATATATATCTTAAAAGGTTAGATCATATTTCATACGCCTATACTTAGAAAGCTTATTATCATACTTAAAGATCTTAATATTAACATTACATTAATACTTAAACAAAATAATAAAGCTTTCAAATATTCCTATTATAATAGCTTTAATGTAATTAATAAAATAAAAGTCTTAAGAATAATAAGTAATTTCATTTATAAATATTAAAATTGAAAGAAAACTACTATAACTCTAGTAATAAGAGTAGAAGTTGAAAGTAATATATTCCCGAGGGGTAGTATATAGAGTATTCTTATATTCTATAAAGGAAATCTTATATTTTACTTTTTTGAAACAATTTAATAATTATTGTATTTTAAGTAGTTAGTAATATCAATACTTTATATAATTAAGATAAAGTAGTTAAGAAGCTTTCTACTAGAATATCCTAATTACTAATACTAAAATTATTTATCACTTTTTAGAAGTCTTTAAATAATATTTATGGTATACTATTAGTAGTAGTAATATTTAAGAGAAAACCTATACTATATTAATTATACTACTAAAATAGTTAATTTGTTTTAAAATATATAGTATTTAAAGACTGACTAGCTATATTAAATATTAATAACCATAATTTCCAAATACTTACTTATTTACAATTAGGGTAAGTAATTTAACCTAATATCTTACTAATAGTTTTATGTTTCTAACTACTGAAAAGAAATAAGATTTAAAATTAGAATAATATAAAAAGTAATATTATATAAATATAGTTCAATATCTTTATTATTACTATATATAATAAAGATCTTAGTATCCTTATAGCTTTTAATAAGTATAGGCTTTATATTAGATTTAATATAGTCTTTTATGAGAATGTTTCAAAAGATTAGAAAATACTCTATATTCTAGGAGATATAAACTAAAGTACTTAAATTAAAGATAAAATCATCTTAGAAAGAATATTATTGAAGTCTCTTTTTATATTGTATTTTCTATATAGTATTATTACTACTTTAGCTAAAAAGCTAGTTATATAATTATTATTGTTTAAAACTCTAAATTCTCTTTAAAAAGTCAAAATCTAAAATAATAACTATTCAATTCTCTTCTTAATTAAAGTATCTAATACTTTGCTTTTATAGGCTAATTGAAAGTATATATAACAATAATATATTAAAATATAACTTAGCTTATACTTGAGAAAATATGAAGACTTATCTAAACTTTAAAAGTATCTTTTATTAACTTAAGTATTCAAACTAATAACTAGAACTTCTATTATAATATTAAAATACTACAGCTAATCTTTTTATATGCGAAAGCTTTAAGGAGATATTATATTTTTCCTATAATAACTAAAATAACTGTATCTAAAAATATAAAGTCTAAATAATTATTGATTATAAATATATAGCTTTATACATAGGATTTAGCTAATAAGAAAACTGATAAAATTATTAGATTATATATTTAAAATACTTTAGTAATAGAAAGAGTATAATTAACTATTTAAGCTTCATATATAATATCTTATTACTTTCAATTGATATGTTAGGCACTATTTGTATAAAAAACATTTAAGTCTAAAAAACTGAAGTATTTTATAATATATTAAGAGAGTATTTTTAAATTATAAGTTAGTTATAATATTAGAATAATTATATAAATTAGTAGCTTATATTACTATATCGTCTTCTATATTAAAGTTCTGATATTAAAGTACTTTATTTATATACCTAAAGATTTAAGTCAATATATAGATTTAATTTAACTATTTTTATTTATATTTTCAAGTTCTTAAAGTATAAGAACTATAAAAAGCTATATAACCTCTTAGACGTTTTTCTATAAGATTTATAATATCTCTTATATAAACTTCTTCAATAATATCTACTAAGAATTAGTGATTTTCTTTATAATCTATTACTATAAGAATAGAATTCTTAAGAATATCTAATTTAAATATTTTGAAAACTTATTAATCCTATTTAGCTTTTATAAAATCACTTAAAAGTAACCCTTAAAAAGATTCGACAAAGAAGTTTTAATATATAATTATCTTAAAATTAAAGTAATCTTATAAATTATAAGTTTTAACTTCTATCTAAAAAGAATTTATTAAGTAAACTACTAATTAGTTCTCTTAAAAATAAAAAAAAGTATTTTTAATAGATATCTTAATAGGAAGGGCTAATAGCTTACATTCTATTAGAACTATTAGTAGATATATTACTCTCTAAAATATAACTTTAGCCCTCCTACCTTCTTACTAACTATTATAGCTAGTTTTTAATTAATTTTAAACTAAACCCCTTATAGTTATAATAGCTAGTATGATAGGCTTAGGCCTAAGGCCTCTTTTGTTATATAAGTAGTACGCATATATAGGCTATAGGCTTATATCTATAGTATTTATCTTCTAAATAGTAGTAGGAGAAATACAATTTATATATGATTCTACCCTTTAGATTTCAGAATACTAGTTTTATAATTAAGGTATTTTTTATACTATAGATCTGTGAATATAGCGTTTTTTATTTAATAGATCTTTCTAGATTTTTCCCCTTATTTTCTATTATTATAAGATTAGGTTTAAAAGAGGTTATTTTATTTATTTATTTTAATTGTTCTAGTTTAAACAGCTAGTACTTATTTTAATAATACCTAGAGGTAGATTTATCTCTTTTTAATCTCTTGTAAATTAGAATAAAGAAGTATTCTTATACTATTTTAAATAGATTAAAGTTAGAAGATATAATATAATATTATTATCCTAACCTATTAGATAATACTAAGAATTTTAAGACTTATAGATAGAGATTCTTTAAATATTAAATAGTTATAATAGGTCTATTTATAGATCTAATACTAATAAATGATAAAGGATAATAGTTATATTCTAACTATAAATTAATAGAAATATGAAAGTTTCTAAAAGTAATATAAGAAATTTAAAAACCTATCTATTTTTTTTAGAAAATAGAATTAAACTCCTAAGTTTAACTTAAAGTAAGTATTTTTAATTTATAATAATAAAATAGAAAGATAAAGAAGAATCTTACTTTAATATAATAAAAGACTTTAAAGAAGTCTTATAAGACTAATAAGTCTAATAAGACTAATTTACTAGCTTTTATTGAAAAGTAGTAAAATAGTTCAAAAAGAAGAAATAACTTAATCAAGAAATAACTTACTTATAAATAAAAGAAAAAGATATATAGAAAGAAATAATAAGTTATAATTATTATATAATAAATTATAACTAAAATAGCTAGGAGATCAAGATATAATAAAAATAGGTTTAATCTTTAAGAAAATTAGTATAAGAAATAGATAAATAGATTTATAGATTTAATTTTATATAAAGATATAAGTTAAATACTTTAAAAGATTTAAAAAGAAGAATACTAAGAGAATAAATCCTAATTGAAAAACCTATCTTTATATATATTACTAGAAAAGGTTTATGTTATAATAATATATTAATATTTAAAAAATACTTAAAAATATAATAATAATAATAATAACTATTAAATAGTCAACTAATAATAAGAAGAAAGCTTTTAAACCCCTTTATCTAATTATAATAAGACCCTTATTCAATAAACTAACCTTTAAGAAAGTTCAATCTTATATAATAGCTACTCCTAATAAATCTAAAAATACTTCTTTATCTAACTATAAAGGAGATTATAGTATTTAAGTATTTCTTATATAAATTCCTAACAATTTACTTAACTATTCAATAACCATAAGAGAATTCATAATATTCTTAAAGCTAACTATAACCTAACTAATAATAATAAAAATAGTTCTTTAATCTAAGAATACTTCTAAGTTTATAAGAAATAATATCTCTAGTTTCTTAAATAAGTATAAGATTATATTAAAAATCTCTAATAAGCTAGAATATAAAATAGTTACTAAAGTCTCCTTTTATTATAATATATAATATAAATATACTATTAAAATTATAATAATTATCAAGTATATTTAAAAGGATACTAGAAGTATTCTTATAAGAATTTATAATATTACTAATCCTATAGCTAGTTATAACTTTAATAAGAAGCTTTATACTATGAGTTATAATACTAATCTAACTTTAAACAATTTAATAGGAATAATTAATTATTTAACTATTATAAATAACTTCTAAAAAAAGTAAGAATCTATAGAAATATTATTTTATTTAATACTAACTTCATTTATATTTCTTTATACTAACTCTTATTCCTAATTCTTAAAAAGATTGCTAGAAATTTCTACTATAAGATCTTTTAATTAGTTGAAATTTCCTAAACTTCTTTTAAATATTTATTATTCTTATAAGCTAGGAATTAGATTCTTCTAAAGTAGTTAACTAGTTAACTAATTCTTACTATATTAATAACTATACCTACTAATTTGACTTCTTAATTAAAAACTATAAAAGCTATTAAGAAGGTTTAGATTGTTATAAATAAACTTAATAATAATAATAAGTAGCTCTTATTCTAGTTTAAAGACTTAAGTTTTAATTAAGTAATACTTATTAGAATAAAAGCTAGTCTTTATAAACTTATAGATAGTTTTAAAGAAGCCTAGAGGTTAGTAGTTGAATTATATACTATAAATATAAACAATAATAATAATTACAAGATTTATATTATAAATTTATAAATTTAATATAATACTAATTATGGAAGATAGTAGTTTTAAAATAAAAGTAGTAAGTTATAGAATTAAAATAATTTCTAATATTATTAGAGTTTTTAAAATCAATTCACCTAGAATTAGTTTATAGTATATTACTAGTATAACTTAAATAGTTACTAAAGATTTAACTATTTTCAATTTATTTAATATACTTGTAAAGAAATCTACTAATTTAATTATAATAACAATTATTATTAGATTAATAAGACTTATTTCAATTTAGAAAAAGTAGAAAGTATTATAATATAGAATAATCCTACTAATAAGTAGTCTAACTATAAAATAATTCTACTATTTATTATTAAGAAATCTTGTATCTATCCTATTAGATTACTAATAATATCTTATAATTAAATATAATATCCTAATTTTTAAATACTACTCTAGAAGTATAAATTAGCCTAAATATAATAGTAATTTACTGAAATAAAGTTTTAAGATAAATAATAGACTACTTAAGTCTAGTTAATAATACTACCCCTAATAAGGATTTTAAAAAGGAAGTAACTTGTATTAGAAAAGAAGTCTAACTAGATAGAAGATATTTATTTTATTCTAAATATCATTATAATTAACTAGTTACCTAGAAAAAGAATTAGAAAAAATTCAAAAGGAGTTCTAAAGAAAATAAAAATAGAAGATATTAAAACTATAAATAGATTAAAGCTAACTAAGAATTACTATTTATTATTTAACTTATATAAGCTAAAAACTACTATATTTATAAACCTAATTACAACTTATTATAAACCTATATCTATACAAATATTCAAAAGTATATAGATAATAAAACTTATATCTAATAATAAGGAAATTCTACTAAATACTAAAGAATTCATTCACTTACTAAAAAAAAAAGACTAAATAGATAAAAACTTCCAATTCTACTATCTTCTTAAATAGAAAAAACTAGAATCTTATATATTATATTTATTATAAAAGAGTTAGTAGATAAATTTTAATCCTAGAAGAATTACTTTATTATAATTAACCTATAT
Source organism: Colletotrichum sidae (assembly GCA_004367935.1). Classification (NCBI taxonomy): domain Eukaryota; kingdom Fungi; phylum Ascomycota; class Sordariomycetes; order Glomerellales; family Glomerellaceae; genus Colletotrichum; species Colletotrichum sidae. Next base: position 8,847 of record QAPF01001299.1, read on the forward strand.
ATATCTAAATTAACTATAAGTATATAAAAACTATTATAAATAAATATTTTAAAAATAAGAAGGCATAAGATATTTTCCTTCTGATAGATAAAGACTTTATAATATTCTATAATAAAATTGAAAAGTAGAACTAAGCAATCTAGGAATAAATAGAATATTAGAACTATAAGTATATTTAGCTATAAATAACAAGATTACCCCTACCTTTAGGAATACTTAGTAATACTAAAGCTATACATTTATAAACCTAATCCAACTAAGTTATATATAATTATAATATTAATATTAAAGTAATGGGTTTAATAATAGAAGTAGTATTTATAGCAAACTATACAATAATAACTTTAATAATAATTTACAATTTTATTATAATATACTTCTAGATTAATATCTAATTTATAAATCTAGTAAATTCTAAAGTCTGAAGAATTATTAATATAAGCTTAATAATTAATATTATCTCTAAGGAATATATATAAAAAGTTAATTTATAGTCCTATATAATTCTAATAAGATTAAACCTCTATAGTATTATAGATATTAGATATATAATAGATTTTATAAGAGTAATAATAGAAGAAATCTAATTAAATAATTACTATATATCTAATATTAAATTCTTTATTATATCTAAAAGTTATATTATAAAGTTCCTAGTTCTAAATATTCTATTTATTATTAAGATAAAAATAATATTAGATTATACTTCAAATTAGATAGTTAGAATGCTTTAATTTAAAAATAATAAGCTCAATATCCTACTATCATTCTATACTTTTAATTTAATACTAAAATTCTATAATATTATTATAAATATAAGAGGTTTCAATTAGATTTAAAAGTTATATAGCTTATTTCTTCTTTTAAAAGAGAGAAATTAGTAGTTTCTACTAATAACCCTATATTAATAGATAGTTATTCTTTTATAAGAAGAAATAGTTAGTATAAAGAAGAAGAAGAAGAAGAATTAGATATATTATTCTCTAGTTTTAAGTTAGATTTTACAGACTCTATACTATAGCTATAAAATTAAATATTTAAAGAAGTCTAGGTATGATTAGATAATAATAAAGAAGTTATTATAATAATTAATAATTTAGAAAATTTTTTTTAAGAGATTTTAGAAGTTTTAGTTTGCTAAGTAATTAAGCTAAAAGTTTATAAGATTTACTATATTATTATATTTCTTAGGAAATATAAATTAAACTACCTATTTTATAATAAGAAGTATCCTTATAGTTTTTATAAATCTAAACTATTAATTTAATAAGTTTTAATAAGAAAGAAGAAGAATTAGAAGAATTCTTACTATAGAAATTATAAAATAGTAGTAGTATTTAATATTATATTACTAGATCAAAAGACTTCTAAGAATATTATAATAGTAGATATTTAAAGTGGATTAGTTAAAAATATCAATATATTATATAAGATGAAAAGTAAAAAGATTAATCTAATTAATAATATCCTATTAAATAGAATAACTCTTAAAAATAACTCCAAATAAAAACTAAAATTATAAATAGAAATAGAGAAACATATTAAGAATAATCTTAAGAAATAATTTACAAATATAATTATATTAAAATCTTTAAAGATTTATATAGAAGAGTCTTTTACTCTAGAATAATTAAATAAAAGTATAAATTCTATAAACTATTTATATAAATTAAAAAAAGAACGTCTAATAGAAATTCTAAAAGCTGAAGAATAAGAACTAGTATATAATTTTAACTATTATAAAAAACTATTCAAATTAGTTATACTACTATAGACAATCAAAATAATCCTATATAAAATATAATAACTAAAGTTAATTCTAATCCCTAAAGACTTAATTAAAAGTATTATTAAAATACTAAAGATCTATATTTAGAATAGAATTCTTAAGTATAATTATACTATATATTAAAACTTTTTCTTCCTTATTAAAAAGACAGATAGTAAGATAAAACTTATTAATTCAGCTATTAAGATTAATAATATCATAATCTAAGATATAGAATTACTACTAGGAGCTAATAAGTTCTTAGAAGATTTTAATATATATAAGCTTTTATTCCTTCTTAATATTTTCTTAAGATATAACTAGATTCCTCTTAATTTAAAGAATTAAGATTCAATTATTTTTACAACCCTATTAAACCTATTTAAATATTATATTTTACTTATAAGAAATATTAATTCTATTACCTAATTCATATAAATTATAATAAGAATCTTCTACAATGTAATTTCTAATTACTATAAAGTATTCCTAAATAATATTATAATAAAAAAGCTGATAATTATATATAATAATAAAGATAATTTATAATACCTAGGTATTTATAAATATATTTTAGAATATATTTAGAATATTAATAAAGTTCTTATAAATATCAAACTAGCTAGTTATATAATTATAATAACTAAATTAAAATAAATCTA
>QAPF01001300.1:0-11153 GCA_004367935.1 Colletotrichum sidae
AAAGATATTAATAAATTACTAAATTACTAAAAACTAGTCTTTAAAGTTATTTTTAAATATCTTAAAGAATTTAGAGTTATAAAATCTTATATAGGTATAGAAAGCTATTTAGTATACTATATAAATAGAGATTTTTATAAAATCTTTATTTATAATATTCTTAGGGTTAAAATTAAGGATTTAATTAAAAAGTATTAATTTAAAGTATGAGTATAGTTTTATAAAGATAGGGATATTTAAAGGTATTATTATTATAAATATAGGGGTATTTAAAATAGGTGTCTTATTCCTAGGGGTTAATTTAGATATTATTATAAAAATAAGGTATTAAAAGAATTTTTAAAAAACTATATAAATCTCTTAAAGGTTTGAGGCTAGAGATACTATAAATCTCTAGTATTAAAACTTTAGTAATAGCTTGAAAAGGGTTATTATATTTACTAAATGTATTCTTATAAGTAAAAACTAAATATAATTATTAATTTCTTAATAGTAGCTATTAGGGAGTATTTTATTTTAAAATTAAATTAAACATAATTATTAGTATTATAATAATAGCTATCTGTAAAGGGTTAATATATAATTTAGAAACTCCTAGTGAGGTTTTAAAGTGGGGAGGGTTTAAGGCGTCTAAGTAATAAATCTTATAATCCTTCATCTTATGTAAACCTTAGATATAAAGTTTTTATAATTACTTCTTCTATTATAATAAGTCTTACTAATTTATAGTATAATAGTATAATAGAAAGGTTAATTACTAATTAGTATTAGTTTATCTAAAAGGTAATATATACTATATGTAATTTTATTATATAGGTATAAAATAGTATTCTAGTTATTTATTATTATTATTATTATATTATAGGGCGTGAGATGTTATATAAAGCTCTAGATCTATAGTATGGTAATTACTTACTAATTACTGCGCGATTGGCTACAACTAGCGCCAGGTGCCTAGCACCCATCGCCAGTAGGGCGTAGAAGGCATGCTGCCACATATGTGGCAACGCATACGGTTACCGCATACCCTACGGCATAGCGCAACCGACACTTATATAAAAATTCTAAATATAGATTTTAGTAAATTTAGATTTATAACTTCTTTTTTAATTTATGAAATAAAAATCGAGTGTTTCGCGATTTTTGCCATGAAATTCGTGTTTTTTGGCCATCGAGCGTTTTTAATATCCCCTCACTGTAGCTAACACCTTCCTTAGGTGATCTACGGAAACCTAGGTGCCTGGATGCTGTAAGGCGCGCACGAGCTGTAAATGAGCCCTTGAGCTGTATAATAAGTCTCAATGATTGGCTTGCGATGGATCCACCACCACTCCGTCACTCACCCAATTTGAACTCACATACGGATACTGCGTACTGCTAGGCAACCTAGGTACTGAGCTTCATCCTTACGCCTCGCCGTGGACCACGCGCCAAGTAAAGCGTCAAGTCTGACCAACATCACCAAATGGCGCCGAAAGCGAGGGCCGTCAAATCTAAGACGGTGCCCGCAAAAGCACCGGCCACTCCGCCTGCACCCTTCAGGAAACCGTCCGAGACGCTGCAACCTTTCATCGATACACTGGACCAGAGACACGTCTACATCACGCACATCGACTCCAAGCCCACCGATTTCAAGAAGAAAATTTTCCTTGTCCCCGTTGGCATGAACATCGTCGTTGCCGCACTCTTCGTACTGCGCATGCACTATATCCTACCTTACTACTTCAAGTTCATCCAGTCCGCTGGCGGTTATCCCAACGAAACTACATTTGTGGTTTCAGACTCGACATGGTCCGCGCTTGCTTGGGAGATTGCCAAGCGAGGCTTCTCCTTTACTCTGGATCTTATGCTGTTCATCTTCGTCTGGCCCTGGCCTTTGGAGTTTGTCCTCGGCCAGACATACGGCAACCCAATCAGGTGGCGGTGGAGCGTCGGCTTTCGGGACAAGGAGATTTACATTCGACGGAGCCGGGAATGGGATGAACAATTGGGTGACATTTTCAAAGAAAAGGAGAAGAACCAGGCGCTGCAGCAGCTCGTACGCCAGGCTACCTCGCCGCTCTTGCTACAGGAGAAGACGGGCTATCTCACCATGAACGGCCAGTGGGATCTCGATTGGGAAGCCATGGTGATTGCGCACGCATTGGTGGACAAGAAGGACATTGCCCTGGAGGCCTTCCAAATCGTCGTTTTGGTGTATCACGAAGACTACGGCTGGCTGTGTCTCGAGCAAGCAGGCCCGAAAGGGAAAGAAGACGATCGGAGGAGACAGGTCCTTGCATTCAGGGACGGTCTTGCTGCCATTGGAAAAGAGGATCTTTTCTTCCGCTGGATAGAGATTGTGCAATTCGAAACATCCCAGCCCGGCGACGACTTTGGTCCTGAAAGACAAGTCGAGGTCGCCAAGAAAGTTCGGGACCTCTTCGCCGACCAGGGTGTCGATTTCGACCAGATGTGGCGCGAAAGCGTTGGCTCGGATGGCCTCAAAGGCATGTAGGAGCCCATGACAATATGTAATATAGACATGTATGGCGTCACTGAGTGCATGACAAAATAGTCCAAAAGGGGCTGAGTGTTGAGAAGGCTGTGGAATTACGGAAGAGAAGAAAGTTTGACGGTTGGTGATCTCCCTTCCAAGCCGGTCGGTAACGCACGAGGAACTTGCAGGGGCTAGAGATGAATGTAATGGTATGTGGCGAACCCGCGTCTAGAGTCACCAACAAAGTGTAGATACCGATGGCAGAAACGGGGCGCTCATTTGGACGACTTCTTCCCCTTCTTAGTGGCGGCCGGGCCCAAGGCAGCCTCTCTCTTCTTTGCCTCCTTCTTCTCGATCTCGGCCCTCTTCGCAGCCTCTTGAGCCTCACGCTCTTCTCTCTCGGCCTGGTAATCCACAGAATTAGTCGCTGAGGGAAACGAAATGGATTGAGAAACACCGTACCTCTCTTCGGGCAGAATCGGCGGCTCTCTGCTCGCGAATGAGCCTCAGTCTAGCCAGATCGGCCTTGGCCTCGTCTGTCTTGCCGGCCTCGTGCAGCTTGCGGTACCTCTCCTTGGCCTGGGCAGCCTCCATGCTCTCACGCTCCTTTCGGTTCGGGGTGACAGCAAGCTTCTTGATGCCCTCGGCCGCCTCGTCGACTTCGTCTTTCGCAGGCGCTTTGGTCTGGTTTCGTGCGGCCTTTGAGTGATTGGGGTTCACGGGCATGTCATCATCGCTCTCCTCGGAGTCGGATGGCGGAAGGTCGCCAACCTCGACTGTCTGAGCCTTCCTCTTCGCGATGGCGGCATCCTTGCGGGCCTTGGCAGCGGCCTTGCGGTCGGCGCGGGACTGCTCGGCCTGGGGCTGAGCGTCGCCAGAGTCAGACTCTTCCTCAGAGTCCTCCTCAGAGTCGTCGCTTCCGCTTTCCTCCTTCTTGGCATCGGCGCTCCACATATCAACCTCATTTCCATCGGCATCGAGGGGTCTCAGGTTACGGGAGAAATGCTTGCCACCTGCGAGAGTGTCAGACGCTTAGCGGATGACGAAGTTTTGTTGCGAATGTCGCAGTACGAACCTCCACGAGTAAACTTCCTAAATTTGCCTCCGCGGCCGCGAGAGTTGGATCCTGGCTGTCCACCGGCCATGTTGAATGCGATTTCCTTTGTGTTGGTTGTGGGCGGGCGGGTGTCGTGGTGAGTGCGGGGTGGAAGTGTTGAAGGGTCGAAATGAGATGTTTGCTCGATGGCGGGGTAGGTTGCAAATGTGTGTGGTGGGCGGTGCCAGCAATCAATTTAAGTAAGAAAGGTATGCTAGCGGAGATCAGTCGGTTGGTTCTGCGGCTTTTCGGGAGAAAGGGGCCTCATAATGAAGGAAGACACGCTTTTTAGGACTAAGGCAACAGTGCAATTGACCTGGGACAGCAGAACCAAAGAGGGGCATTCAGCAACGCAACACAAACAAACATGAAGCATAGACAGGCTGTATTGGCGCTACCAACCTCTGCGACTACTCGTACCTACCTACGAGTAGTCGCAGAGGTTGGTAGGTAAGGTACCGTAGAAACGCAGATGTAATGTATAGGTAAGGTAGCGGGGCGTGCGAATTCAAAACACATTGTCCGCTATTGGCTGGTGCTTTGAGATACCTAGCGTACATTAGAACGAATGGGTAATTAAGTCAGCACACCCCCCACTCGGCTACTACCCCCTAGTCGGCCACTTCTCCACCTAAAATCTCATCTTTAAACAGTAGTATCTCGCTTACTAATGGAAGTAAAAAGGTGAAATTCACCTATAGGAAACTTTATAGAACTAGCTAGCTAATTTTTTTTCCTAATATTTATATACTTAATAATACTAGAAATAAATTGTATATAAGAAATACTGAGTATTATAAGTAAAAGAGATATAGTTAATAGTAAAATAAGATTAATAATATAAATAAGTACAGAATACTATAATTGAAATATATTTAACTTATAGAATTTGAGAAATATTAAGCAAATAGTTTTAGAAGAATTAATAAACTTTATTGTTAAGAATTACTAGCTAAATAGTAGTATTCTTCTAATATATTCTAATATTTATTTAATAATTATTATATACTTATTACTCAAAATATACTAGTTAAATATCTATAAAATATGATAAATATAATATATAGAAAGAATGATTATACTTCATTTTTTCTAATACCTTATAGTTTAACTTACTTTATATTTCTATTATCTTTATTTATTTAGTTATATATATATATTAATATAATATATTAAGGAAAATATATATAGAAGTAAGTATATAATACTTGAAAGAATGAATATTGAGAAAAACTATTCTTTTTATTTAAAAACTAGAACTCGAATTATTTGATTTTATATAGATTTATTACGAGCTGTTAAGGATTCTACCTATTTACTCTAGTTCTACTAATATTATTAAATATTATTTCTATCTTTAGAACAATACTCTTATTCTATATTTAAAATATATTATTCTCTATAGAATATTATTTATTTTTAAAACACAGATTATATTATCAGAAAATACTTATTATTTTCTTTTATTATAGCTATTTAGTCTTATTAATTAGTATATTTATAGAAATTAAGATACTATATATATAGTAGTTCTATAAATAGTATAAAAAATTATGAAATTGATACAGTTTATTAGATATTTTAAAATTAAAGACCTGGTATTTTATCTCTATTAGTAAGCGAGATACTGCTGTTTAAACATGAGATTTTAGGTAGAGAAGTGGCCGACTAGGGGGTGGTGGCCGAGTGGGGGGTGTGCTGACTTACCTACCATTCACACTCATTAGGACCTTGGCCAGGGGCCCCGCGCGATCTGTATCATGGAGGCCACTGCACTTTGCGCCAACTACGGATACGAGCGCATGCTAATTCTGTGTCCTGTGCGAATACCGGTTTGAGATTTTGAACCAAGACATCAGCTGCACGAGCTGCTCATGCCGGCGTGTATCTCAACTGTTGGAAAACTCATAGTGCTGAAAAACGCATTTTTCTCAGTGCACTTGAATTAGGAACATGTTCCTCAGAGAAAAAAAGACCCTGAAGGTTTAGGTAAGAAAGCGCGCCTGTAACTCTGTGGACTGGAGCGTGCGACGGGTCCATTGGATAGGTCCATAGGTCCCGCGGGTCCATCCCCGCCCCGCACTCTTGCCTTCGGCTGTCGGCGAAAGGCAGACGCCGGACCCACATCGCAAAACTGATATCTTGGTCGAGATTTTTCGCTGTTCTTCGTCGATTTCTCTCCTTTCCTCTTCACCTAATCATAAAACAATCCTCCTTATTCACTCTGGGTTTCAATCATCAATGAAGCGACTGGAGGGGAAACAGGAGGAAAGACTGATGCACTTATTCGTCTTCTTACCCTCTGACCTGTAGCAGCTCGTGCTGCGCGTTGGTGATCGGAGAAATATCACTGACGATACATTCTACACTTTTTTTTGTCCACTTGATATCTGCGGAAGAGTTGATGGTTTTTGGAATGGTTTCACACAAGATCCATAGTAACCGGACCTCATGGATATCGTCACGCCGGGCAGTTTCAGATCCGCGCTCCACGGCGATTTTGCCAGTGAAACTAGATGGAGCCATCGTGTTGAGGCTGGACGGCGGGCCTCGGGCTATGCAGCGGCACTTGCCAGCACGGTGTGGGATCACAGTATGAACCACGCCTCTAGCTTGCTAAATATGCTGCACTCACCCCACATGAGCATACATCCTCTACAGCACGAGAATACACTAGACTTCGCCCGTTGTAGTCGGTGGACAACTTGTCGGCCCCACCCAAAGACCTGCCGACACCATGTTCGATCAGTCGACGGGCCAAGTTTTCCGAGAAGTTGTCGCACCTCGACCTCCGGACGCTTACTATAAAGGTCGAGATTGGTCGAGGAGGAACGGCGCGCGTCCTAGCAAGGGATATGGCGGGCAGGGCAGGAAAGGACCACGATCGTTGGCCGACATAGCCATGCATCTGCTTGCAGAGAATATTGGCGACCTGACGGAGCAGCATCTCGTTCGTGAAGACTTGCCCAGGCGCTACCTGTGGAGGATATGGCGCCTCCTGGAGAACAGGTTCGTGACGTCTCCTCTAATAAGAATGGAACACGCCCATCATTTTAGCGAATGATGCCTGACAAAGTTCATAGAGGTGTGTGTTTTCAAGCGTGGAGAGTGCTCTCCAGATTTCTGCTCGCTGAGGACGACGAGAAGACCTTGAATCTTTATCGGTACCGGCAACACATTTGTCGGCCAACCGACAATCTTCGCCACTACACCGACCCGCTCGAGTCTCTCAACGTCAATTTTGTGGCTCATCTTGTCATCGCCGGCTCATGTGCTTTCCAAGAGAATGAACTTCTCGTCCTTGCCAGGCTCAAGAATCTGGCAATTCTTGAGATTATACAGCCGGCCAATGAGTCGAGAGCCGTCTTCCCCAACGTCGATGACCGTCTGATCAGAGGCTGGTCTGAGATGGAGGATCCTTTCCCTCTCCTCAGGATCCTCAGACTATGGAGCGACGAAGCCACAAGCACGTACTCGCTCGAGTACGTGACTAAGTTCCCCTCACTCGTCGTCTACGACGTTCACGGTGCGAGGAGCGACTGGGCGGGTGCTGCAGAAGTGGCCTCAGAGCAAGGCTGGGAGACTGCAGAGCCCTTGCAAGGGCCGCACGAGTCTCTCCTTTGGTACCTGACACTCTTCGACTCTGTCGAGCAAAGTCAGCCTAGACAGCTTCAAGGACTGGCTCGAAACACTGACGAAGGACTGTTAAACTTCTGCCAAAGCAGCAGTTCGCCGGTCAAATTTGTCCCCGATGACGAACGAGCGCCCTTGTTGGACCACATTGGTGATGCTGCGGCCAGGAATCTGTCCATGTACGTCGACGCGCCCGGATATGAGGCTCAAACGTGCAAAGGCTTTCCCTTCGAAACCTGGGCCTTCTGGCTGTATTCCTTGATCGGCCAGCTCACAAAGGATGAGGACTTGAAGAGGCTTGGCGTGGAACCATGCAAGAAGCCGATCTCCGGGCAACTGATCCTCCCCGCAAAGCCCATTGCGTGTTTACAGTTGGGCCATTCCGGTTCTGGTAAGGCGAGTATTATCCCACCTGTGTCGTACGTTCGCAAAGGGCTTTTTGCAACCCAACGATACACCTTCTTCCGAACCTCTTCTGGCAGCAGCCGGAGAGAATCCGCGAGGAGAACTGCAGAAGCGATGAAGCCTTCCGTTCAGCTCGGAAACGTCGAAACTGGTCTTAGTCTTAATCGGAAGAAGAAGCGTAGGCTCGATGCCCTTCTGTCATCCTTTATGGGTCCTTGAGGGGTGACTCCACAATACAGCTTGGGCGACATCTTGCAAGCGCATGATTTGCCGACGCGTTTGATCGTCTGTGAAAATAAATATACCAGCTTGATGGTCAAAACAAATTGGGCGGAGTAGCAGAGCCAAGGCTCGTCATGTCAAAATTAGGAGTAGCATGCATTGCCTCTTCTGGTATGAAATCATAGCTTTGTTTTAAAACTGAATCACGACGCCGAATCCAGATGATGACCGAAGATGACAAAAACAGTACCCTGCTGGACGGGTATACGGTTCCTCGCATGCGACCTCCTTGATATCCTGTACAACTCTTACAACATGGGCTTCAGGTCCTCAGCGACCGTGAAAGGTGCTTCTGTCTTGCTCTTGATTTCGTCTACCGTCACACCGTCCGCAATCTCGATTAGGGTCAGGCCGTGGGCGAAGTCAACGTCGAAAACACCCTGCCATCCAACTGTCAGCACATTGAATTTCTCGAGGTTAGAACTAAATAGGAGGTGACTCACCAACTCGGTGATGATTCTTGAGACGCAAGCCCGGCCAGTCAAGGGGAAGGCGCACTGCTTGACAATCTTTGCGTTGCCCTTTTTATCGGTGTGCTCCATCGTCACAACGACCTTGGTTGCGCTGGGGTTGCTGACAAGGTCCATGGCACCTCCAAAGCCCTTGACCTTGCCAGGCAGCATCCAGTTGGCGAGATCGCCAGTAGCACTGACCTGCATGGCGCCCAATATAGTCAGGTTAATGCGACCGCTGCGGATCATGCCAAAGCTCTCCTCGCTGCCGAAGACGGAGGCACCGGGCTTGAGGGTGACAGTCTCCTTGCCGGCGTTAATAAGGTCGGCATCCTCGGCGCCCTTCTTGGGGTAGGGACCCAGACCCAGGATGCCATTCTCGGACTGCAGTTGCACCTCAACTTCAGGGCCGACGAAGCCGGGAGCGAGCATAGGCATGCCGATGCCGAGGTTGGCGTACATGCCGTTCTTGAACTCCTTGGCTGCGCGTCGCACAATGCGCTCACGCTTGGCGGCGGTGTCTCCGGTACCGAGGGCCTTCTTGGCATCAACATCATCCCTTTCATCCTTGGCCCAGGTGTGCTTTTCAATGTTCTTCTCGCTCGTACTCTGGATGACGCGCTTGACATAGATGCCAGGAAGGTGGACGGCTTCGGGGGAGATTTCGCCAGGCTCGACAATGTGTTCGGCTTCGACGATGGTCATCTTTGCGTTACGGCCCATAGCACCGTTGAAGTTGTTGGCAGCCAGGCGGAACTGGCAATTTCCGAGCTTGTCGGCCTTGTAGGCTTTGACGAAGGCGTAGTCGCCGTCGATGCTGTGCTCAAGCAGGTAGGACTTGCCGATGAAAACCTTGACATCCTTGGGGTAGGAAAACTGATCGGGGGAGCCGTCGGCGTTGTTCTTCAGTGGGAGTTCGCCAGTCTGGACGACAGTGCCAAAGGCGGCGGGGGTATAAAAGGCCGGAATGCCCTTGCCGCCGGCGGCGCAACGCTCAGCAAGGGTGCCTTGGGGGGTCAGCTCGAGCTCGACCTCACCAGTCAGGTACATTTTCTCAAAAGTCTTATTCTCGCCGATGTAGCTGGCAATCATCTTCTTGATCTGCTTCGTCTTCAGGAGCTTGCCCAAACCGGAGGCGTCGGTGCCAGCATTGTTGGAGACGGCGGTAATACCGGTGATCTCAGGCTTCTTCAGAACCTCGTCGATCAGGGTATCGGGCACACCGCAGAGGCCGAAACCACCGCAGAGAAGGGTGGAGTTGGGCTTCATGTCTTTAAGAGCCTCCGTCGCCGAAGGATAAACTTTGTTGATCTCGGGCCTCCGCGCCGTAGCTGAGAAGGCGCGGGCAAGGATAGCAGCGTGCTGTGTGTCGCAGGCGTGTCAGTCCGAGAGAGAACTCGTGGTAGAAGAGCCAATGGGCACAGCCCGACGTACGTTAGAACCATGGCGAGCGTAAGCTCCCAGCGAGCGCGCACACAGAGCTGCCGAAGGCATTGCGAGAAGGAGTATCTATGTCTGACTGGCTACAGTCGTTTCAGCAAGGAGCATGCAGACGAGGCCCAGGTATTCTACGAGTCCAGCGACGATGACAAGAGGGCACTGACAGAAGCCAGAGAGCCGGGTAAACAATAGGCAAAAAGAGGGAAGGGAAAAGTTCCCTTAAGAGCAGTTGACGCGGGATTCCGGGTCAATTTATTGCAGCTACCCAAGACTTAGTAGCCTTTGCCCACGCATGGATAACAGCAGGCCATGTCAAGGCTGTCTGTTGCCGCCGTGAATCGTAGCCGGGGAAAGAGCAGGAACCTATGGGGGGGTATTTGCTGCTCCGCCCCTTCGGGATTGAGCTCGGCAAGCAAGATGCAGCGGTGGGCCCAAGAGGCTGGTGCTATAGAAAACCGCGGTAAAGATGACATTTCTGACCTCAAAGCTATCGCCAAAGTGTGGCGTTCGGCCTCCAGCGGTATTTCCCCCATCATGTTCCGCGACTCGGAAAGTGGCGGGGCTAAACGTTTTGGCGCCTGGGGGACCCCTTGTGCGTCACAGCTTCCCCCGTCCGAACCCCGCAAAGGTCAGACAGACACCCGCCCAGTACTCACTCCATGCTGTTACACGTAATTAGGGGGCAAAATCTGGTGTGTATTATGTGTAACTAAATGTCAGGAATAACGCGCTCGAGAGGCAGAGTTTGCACCAGCTAAACCTTAGGCGCTAGCACTATCTCTACAGGCCTCACCCTACTTAAACTACTTAAAATAGAGCCTTATATAATATATATAGCTATATTTAGTTATATATATTATATACTAGATTTTACCCTCTAATTATATCTAATAATTAAGAGTTTTATAATACTAAAAAGCTATTAAGCTAAATATATATATTATAATAATGTAATATATTTTAAATATTAAGATATCTATTGAAAATACCCTTCTTTTAATTTTCAAAAAAATTAATTAATAGTTAATTTAATATAATACTTTTTAAATAGAAGTTAAAACTTATAATTTATAAGACTATTTTAATTCTAAAATAATTATATAATAAAGCTTCTTTTTAAAACTTCTTTAAAAACTACTTTTAAATAACTTTCTAAAAACTAAATAGTATTAATAAACTATTAAGATATTTAAATTAAATATTCTTAAGAGTTTTATTCTTATAAAAATAAATTATAAAGAAGATTAATAATTCCTTATAAATACTACTAAAGAGGTTTATATAAAAAATATTATACATCTTATTCAGAAAAGTCTAATAATCTATCTAACCCTCTATAGTCTTTATATTTCAAAAATTTAAAAAC
>QAPF01001301.1:0-11206 GCA_004367935.1 Colletotrichum sidae
AATAGTAATAATAATTTAAATCTTTCTCCTAATAAAGAACTAAGTAGCTTTTCTATAATTCATTTTAATAGAATTATAAATAGTATTAAGAACTTAAATAAAAACTTTATAATATTTATAGAGATTCCTTCTTTAAATCTAAAAGTTAAAAAAGATTATAAATAGTATTTATATAAAGGAAATACATTCCTTATAGTTAAAAATTATTCTTTTTTAATCCTTTATACTAATTATAATTAATATAATTATAATAATAACTTATTTATTAATGAATATAATAATTTTCATACTATTAAAGATATTTTATTAGTTAATACTTTAGATAAACTAATTACATCTTTAAAAGTTATAAGTTTTCAGTTTAATAATAATTAGATTTAAACTATAAATAAAAAGGTTAAGTCTATTAAGTCTATAGAAGTTTGAACTATTATATTACTATTTAATATTTCTTTTATTAAAAAGAATAATACTGATATATTAGGGGGTAGATAGGTTTATAAAATAAAACTTAATAATTAGAATTTTAGTAATCTTATACATAAAACTAGATAGGTTACTTAAGGTTTCAACTAGTATTTTAATATTGATTATTTAGAAACTTTTAGTACTACTTATAAATTTAAAAGTTATAGATATATATTAATTATATCTATTTATTATAATTGGATATTAAATCAGGATAATACTACTACTATATTTACTTATATAAAAATAGATAACTATTTATTATAATTGGATATTAAATCAGGATAATACTACTACTATATTTACTTATATAAAAATAGATAAAAAGATATATATTAAGTTACCTACTAGTTATAATTATAATCAAAGTTCTAAAAGTTTAATTTATAATACTAATTATAAGAATTAGCTTTTTCTTTATTTATTAAATAAAGTTTTATATAAGTTAAAATAAAGCTTTGGACTTAAGTATTTATACTTTAAATCTATTTTATATAAAATTGATTTTAAAGTATCTCCTTATAATGAAGGAATATTTATATTTAATTTTATTCTGAATAAAAGTAAATATTTAGCTATTTTAATATATTATATTAACACTATGCTATTAAGAGCTAATAATTCTACTACTTTAGAGTAAATCTATAGTAGTTTTAAAAAAGATATAAATGTTTAAGATTTAGGAGAATTTAATATCTTTTTAGATAATACTTTAATTACCAACTATAAGAATAAAAGTATAGAAATAAATTAGTTTAAATATATTATCAAAATTCTGAATAAATTTAATAAAAAGAATATTTATAGTTTTAAGATTCCAATAGATAATAGAGTTAAATTCTTTATTAATAAGAATAATATTACTAAACAAGAAATATTAGAATATTAAAAAGAAGTAGGAGCTTTATTATATTTAGCTTTAAAAATTAAATTAGATATTATTCTAATTATTACTATTTACTTTAGATTTTCTTTAGATCCTTCTAAAGAAAATTTTATTGCTTTTAATAAGATATAGAGAGTTATTTAAAAAAGAATTCTAATTATAAGTTAATTTAAAGTTATAATAATATTAACTTTTTTCATTTATTTGGGTTTATAAATTCAAATTAGGCTAGAGATATTAATATCAGAAAGTCTACTTCAGCTTATATATTTTACTTAGACTTTTACAATATTATAAGTTATAGCTTAATTAAATAAAAGTTAATAGTTTTATCTATTTATAAAATTAAGTGTATAGTTTTAAAAGATATTATTAAAAAAGCTATTTATTTATATAATAATTATAGTTTTATTAATAGAACTTCAGGATTTAAAGTTATTAATAAGCTAATTACTTTTATAAATAATTAATTAGCTAAAATGCTTACTGAAAATACTGAATTTATAAAAAAGCTAATTATATTAATATTTATTATTATTATATTAGAAATCTTATTTAAGATAATTAGATTAATCTCTATCCTATTAATATAAATAATAATATAGCTGATTTTTTGATAAAGCCTTTAGGCTGAGTTAAACTTAATAATATTATTAAGAGGATTTTATAAAGTAATTTTAATATTTAACTTTTTTATAAAGGAAATAGTCTTAATAGTCTATTCTCTGAGGATTGATCTTTTCTTTCAATTCTTTATTAGTTTTAAATCTTTCTGATTTTATCTGATTTTCTTTATTTTATTTTGAAGTTTTTTCTTTTAAACCTTTTCTAGGTTTTAGGTTTTTTAGACTTTAATTTCTTAAAGGTTTTTCTCCATATTTCCTATATACTTTTTTAGAGTTTCTACTTTTTTTAAATTATAAAAGATTTATTTATCTCATATATTTTAAAGGGGGATATTCGAATTCTAGCTATTTAGCTATTATTAATATTTATCCTAATAATCTGTTTTAAGTATTTAAAAGCTTAAATGTTTTCTATTACTCTTATAATTCTATATTTTCTATTTATTATAGAAAGTTAATTATCAGAGTTAAAATTATCCTATTTTAATTATTTATCCTCTAAATTAATCAAACTATAATATTAGAATACTTAGTAAACCAACTACTTAGTAGCCTAAGTATAATAGAACTAAAAGCGCTATATACTATAAAATTAATCTTTCTGAAAATAAACTCTATCTAGATATTAATACTACGAAGTTCCCTACTTCTATAGAATTCGAACTTCTTATTATTATTACTATTTATATTAATATTAGTACTATTTTCAGATACCACTTTGAATAACTTATTCTTTAATGATTAAGAGTTATTAATTTCCTTTAACCTTTTACTAATTACCTATTACTAGTTTAATATAAATATTATAGTAAAAGCTTTTATAATACTATATAAAGTATTAGAAGAATCTATTAATATCTAACTTGTACTAAAGTTTCTATATTATATTAAAGTTACTGACTTATATTTAGATTTGAAATAATAGGCTAATTTATAAAAACTACTGGAAGTTTTCTACGTTCCTAATAAAAACCTAATTGATTTTTAATTTATATTATATACTTATTTACTTTATAGAAAAGTGAATAGTATTACTATTAAAAGAGATATTAATAAGTAATAGCTTTTTCTTTATTTTAAGTATTTATATTCTTTTTCTAGTTATTATATAGTTTTATTAGACCCCACTTAATATAGTAGTTTAACGTCTGGCTAGATTTTACCGTTTTACGGCAAGAGCAGTAGGTTTAAATCCTACAGCAAGCAACTGCAACTAGTAGCTATATACCTTCTAATTATATAAAACTAAGTATAGCAACCGCCACTAGCTAGTAGCTCTTACTACTAGCTATTAGTAATTAGCAACTATTAATAACTAGTAATAGGCGTCGCCAGCTAGCTAGTATTAATATCATAACCCTACCATAATCCTTAATAGAATAATTACGACAGATAGGCCTATATCTTCCCTATTTATTACTTATTATATTAACTAACTATATTTACTACTTAAGGTTTTCTCTATTTAAATAGTTCCTTAGTACTAGTAGTATTTATAAGGTAAATAAAATAAGAGCTAACTAGTAAATATAATTTCCTTAAAAGGGTCCTAAGAGGCATGTGACTTTAAATAGATTAAAGACCTTCAATATAACTAATATAGTTTTATTAGAATTATATAGAGATTTCTTAGAGGGATTAGTTTTTATTTTCTACTAAAGAAACTTACTATTAATCTATTAGAATTCTTATTAAGAATTTTAGAATATTAATATTTACTATTACTTTTTATATTTTCTATTTACTTTATATAGTTTATTATTTATTACTAAGTTAAATTTAAGTAAAAAGTTTATTAATATTAAAAGCCAGCTATAAGAGATACTTTAGTAGTATTTGAATAGAGTAATAGTAGAGTTAGAGAGTTTATACTTAAGGTGGAATTCTTTTACTAGACTATAGGGATAGTAGTTATATAAAGCCCTGATAGTAATATCTTATATAAGCCCTAAAGCTCGGGTCTATAATAATATATCTTTACTCTAATTAATTATCAGTTCTAGCTAGAAAACAAGTTATAATTAACTATAGTTTCACGATTTTATTTTAAGGATCTTAAGGTTTATTATAGTTATAAAGAAGTATCAGACTATAGTATAGTAATATATCTAGTTAATATTATAATTAATAGTAGAGATTGAAATTTAATAAGAAAGAACTAGTTAGAAATAATTTAGTTAGATATCTTTCATTTAGAAATATTTTTTTCTTCATTCTATAGCTAATTTAAACTTGAAAAAGAACTTAATAAATATTTATTTAAACTTTTAATAGAAGTCGTAAATATTCCTAAAAGCTTAAATATTATAGTAGAGGTTTTTATAATACTTAATAAAATACCTGAGAATATACTCATATCTTAACTATCTTAAACCGTTTATATTATATAAAAGTTGCTAATGTATATTCAGATTTGAAGTAATAAAGTAGTTTTCATGAATTAATATAAAGTTTCTAATTCTCTAATAAAAGCTTAATTAATCTCTAACCTAAAATATATAATTATCTATTATATAGGAAAGTAGAGAATATTACTATTAAAAGAAATACTAATAAAAAGTGATTTTCATTTTTATATAGAATACTTATATCATTTATAAAACTCTTTTGTAATTTTATTCAAACTATATAAAAGCTTTTTAGAAAAACTCGCTTTTATTTTCTATTAAATCAATCTATTATTAGTCTATTAGAATCCCTATTAGGAATTCTAGAGTATTAATATCTATTATTGTTTTTTATTATCTTCTATTTCTTTGATATAGTTTACTATTTACTAATAAGTTGAATTTAGGTAGGAAGTTTATTAGTATTAGAAGCTAGTTATAAGAGATATATCAGTAGTATTTTGATAGAATTATAATAAGCTTGAAAAGTTTATACTTTAAGGAAAAACTCTATATTAGATTATAAAAGTAGTAACTATATAAAACCCTAAAAGTAATGTTTTATATAAGTTTCAAAGCCTAGGTCTATAATAAATCATAAATTTAAAATATCCTAATAATAGAAAGAGTATAATGAATTACTTATAATTTATAAATAGTATCTTATTATTTCTAAAACTATACTTTAATCATTATTTCTATAATAAAATATTCAAATCCAAAAGGCTAAACTATCTTATTAGATATTAAAATAGTATTTTAAAAATATGAGTTATCTATAGTATTAAAATAGTTATAGAAGTTAGTAATTTATATTACTACATCTCCTTCTGTACTATAATACTAATATCAAAATATTTTGTTAATTTACTTAAAGATTCGATTTATTATATAAATCCAATTTAACTAGCATTCTTATGTTCTTAAAATGTAAAAACTATGAGGAAATGTAAATATATAGGCTTTTCTCTATAAAATCTATAACATCTTTCATATAAATTCTTTTTATAATATCTATTAAGAATTGTTAATCTTATTTATAATTAGTTCTTATAAGAATATAACTTTTAAGTATACTTAGTTTAAGTATTTTAAAATTCTATCTACATTACTTAACGTCTAGAAAATGTCTTAAGAGTAATTCTCTCAAACATTAAACCAGATTTAGTAAATAGTTAATTTAAAATTGAAATAACCCTATAAACTTTAAATTTTAATTTCTAATTAAAAGTATTATATTGAATAAGCTACCAATTGGGTTTCTTAAAAATGAAAAAAGAGTTAATTTTAATCGATATTTTAGTATTTAAGATATATTATATTATTATGATATATACTTTTAGTTTAATAGTTCTTTAGTATTATAAAACTCCTAATAATTATAGATAATTAAGAAATAAAATCTAATGTATATTTTATATAATTAAATAAAACTAAATATATTATATAAAACTCTAGATTAAATAGTTCAAATAAGGTATAGCTTTTAGAAACAGCGCCGGCGCCTGAGGTTTAACTGGTATAAACTCTACTACTCAAGCGTGTTATTCCTAATAGAATTGCAAGTCATCGGCGCTGAAACGCTTGGCTAGATAATAGTGTGCCGCTGTTTTCTGGACCTTCACATAGATCCTTTCGGATTTCTATAGTAGGTCAAGTATCACATACTAAATCAGCACACCCCCCACTCAGCCACTACCTTCTACTCAGCTACTTCTTTTCGCTTATCGCAATAGTATAAAGTATATATAAATTACTAATGATTAATATTCTTATTGTTTTTCTATAAGAAATAATAATTAGAGTAATTTAAACTTATTTTCCTATACTTTAAAGAATTAAGTTACTTAAAAACTAATTACTATATTAATATTATATATATATATTATGTTTATGATTTAAAAGAAGATAATATTCAGATTAAAACATAGAGCTCTTTTTTATATAATATATATACCTAAAGTTATTTTTTTAATAATTTAATTTCTTAATCTTTAAAAGTAATAGTAATTAATTAGATATTTAAGCTTTTTCTTACTATTTTAGATAATATATTATTTTATTTCCTAAAGGTATATAGAGTTAATTATAATACTAATTTAAAAAACTCAACTTTATATAAATCTTTTATAATAATTAAATGATATAGTATATAGTCAAATATAAGTTGTGAAAAAGTATAATCTATTCAAATCAGAATGAAGTGTTTAAATATATATAAATAGAATAGTTGAACTTTACATAATTTAGTATAGCTACCTAGTAGGTTTTATATTATATTTATTCTTATATACTTCCTTAGTAGTAGAGCTACTAGAGATAATTTATATTGTGTAAATTATTTTAAATTGTATACTATTATAGATAAAAATAGGTAAATCTCTTGAAAATAGCTTTTGGAGCGTTTGAATAAAAGAAATGATTTGTTTTAACAAACTTATTATAATTATTATAGATTTAATTATTTTCTGTCTTATTTTTAATAAGAATGATTAGTTAGCTCTTTTTAAAATTGTTATTTAATTGATTTTTGAATTATAAATACTTTATTTATTATTTTATTACTTATTAGTTTCTTTCTTTTTCTATATATTAATACTTTTAATAATTACGTTTTTATATTTATTAATACTATATATTAATAAAATAGATTCTAGATCTTAATTTCTAGTATAAGAAATAGTTTTTACTTATTACTAATATTCTAATCATAGGTTAGACTTCTTAAAACTAGAATAGTTAATAATAATTTTCTCAATATTACTATTAACTTTTTTATATATTTTAATTCAGATATTGTATTAAATAATTTTATATTAGTTTTTTCTTCATTCTTTTTAAGCTTAAAGGGATATTATATAATCCTGATTTAAAACGTATTTGGAAATTATAATTTGAAATTATAAGCAGTATTTTCCATTTTTATTCTAATATGAATAATACTTCTATTACTTAAGACATCCTTCTTTATTCTTTTGAAAAGGTTTATTTTATTTACTACTTTTTTCAGATTATATATTATTTAATTAAATTTAAAATTATTACTTCTCTTTTATATTTTTTAATATTAATACTCTTATTAATCTTACTAATTTGATTCATAACTATTGAATCTTCAAGATTTAAAATTAGATTGCTAATACTATAAATACTTATCTAATTAAGATATATTTAATATTGAAATAATAATATGAAATTTAAATATATCAACTTAAGCTATTTATTTAGTTATGTTTTACTAAATGTCCTAAATTCTTAAATTATCTATTACCTTTATTTCTACCTTAGATTTCTAAAATACCAAAAACTAATAATATTAAAATTAGTATTTTAAAGAAGACTACTATTCTAATAAAAAAGCCTATTAAAGTTAAATACTTCTATAGATATCTTAAAAAAGTTCCAACCCTATTTCTTCTTTCTAAAAATAAAAAAGATAATTTAATTAGTAAATCTTTCAATTAGTAAAGAAGAGTAAGAAGATATTAAACTTACTAAGAATATTAAGAATAAAGAAGATAATATTAATAAACTAGTTAAATATCTAAAAAGGTATATTAAACTACATCTAAATCTATAAGAAAGTCTATTTAAATTAGAAATTAAAGAAACTTCTTCTAAAATAAATAACTTAAAATACTAACTTTAAAATACTAAATATTAACTAATTAATTTAAATAAGAAGTTTATTATAATTAAATATAAAGCTTCTAGGTAAGAGGTTGTAATCTGAAGTAATAGTAATCCTATTAATAATATCTTCTAAAGGGGAGCTTCTTACTATTAAGGTAGGAAAGTAAACTTCTAGGTTATAATACTTAGACTAATATAAAGTATATATAACTATAGTATATAATATATATAACTATAAACCTACCTTTTAATACTCCCCTTCAGACTAACCTTATAACTAGTTAAATATATAAAACTAATCTAAAACTTCTAAAATACTTATTTTAAGCTAAAAACTCTAAATCTAAAGAGTTTTTAAAAATAGAATACTTTTAGGATTAATAGTTTAAAAATATTTGATTAGATATTAGTTGATCTGGTTATTAGTAATCCTTTTAGAAGTAATCTTTAATTCAAACTATTTATTATTCCTAATAATCTTATGAAATCCTTATATTCAATAGTATTTAGAATTTTAGTAAGATTATTAGTAATTATATTAATATTCTTAATAAGATATAGAATAATTATATTATTCTTATTAATCTTTTACATAATCTATTTTTATTAAATATCAATATTCTATATATATACTTTATTTAGAAAGGTTATAATATTTACTAATATATCAATACTATTAGTAAAAAAGATTATAAATATAATGATCTCATAATCTAATAGCTACTTAATATACTATTGAATCTACTTAAGGAATATACTAATAAGTATAAGGTTAGTAAATTCTACTTCTATAGAATTTAGAATAATAATTATCTATTTCTTAGATTTCTAAATAATAGGCAATTTAATAAAGTAAATAATATAACTACTAATAGATATATATAACAGTCTATTATTAGTAAAAGTAATATCTATTATAATATAAAATTCTAGATTTATTATAAGATTTATTCTTCTAAGTATAATAGTATAATTAGTAGTACTAATAAGGTATTAAAAGAGGTATTTAATAGTATATTAATAAGTAGGGAAAAAGCTAGTATTTACTTAGTAGAATTTACTTATAATATAAGTAATATCTAATTGAATACTAATAGCTAACTAGTTGAAATTGCTAGTTTACTCTATATAGAATTAATAAGATTAATTATTATATTTATCTTTTAATTTTATAATTGGAAAGTCTTTATTAATAGAGAGAGGGATTTTAATAATATGACGTTTATAATAGTTAAAATAATATAGNATAATATGACGTTTATAATAGTTAAAATAATATAGAATAGAGTTAATATACTTATATTAAAATAAGAAGATTTTTATAATACTATAATAGATCTAAAATCTTAAAAACTAAATAGTAATACTAAGGTTCTTAAGAAAGTATATAGCTTTAAGTATCTTATAAATCTTCTTAATAATCTTAAGTATATAAGTAGCTATAGTATTATTATTAATATATATAAAAGTATAAATATTAAAACTGTTATTAATAAAAAGGTAAATCTCCCCCTTAATAGATATAAAGCCAATCTTCTTCGTTTTAATTATCATAAGCTAGAACTATTAAAAACAATTCTTATAGAAGTTATATAAAGCTATATAAAATAATTAAACTCTATTCATACTATTAGAATAATATATAAATTAATAAATATAAATTGAAATATTTTAAAATATTAGAATAATAAGGAAGGTAGTATTAAAATTATATATTTTATATTAGAAATAGTAAAATATAATAATAATAAAGAAGAAGTATATAGTAATAGTAGTTATTATAGTAGTATAAACCTCTTGAGATAACTAATTACCTCTCTTATAATTACTATAAATAACCTATTAAGCTTTAAATCTCATGATATTATTTAAAATATTAGTTTTAATATTAAAAGTCTATATATTTAGAAGAATTTTAATATTAAAAAGCTTATTAATAATATAGAAAGTCTTTTTAATAACTATCTAGTTAAATTTAATATTATATATAGACTTCTAAGAAGGAAACTAGAGAGGATTCTTCTTTACTTCCTTAATAATATAAGAAATTAAATAACTTAGGAGAAGAACTTTTAATAATACTATAGTAATAAGAAGAGTAATAATAATTAAAATATCTAGATTAATATAAATATTAATAGTAAGATAAACCTTCTTCTTATTATAAGAATAAAGACTATAGACTTTATAATAATAGTCTAGTAGCTTTATTATAATAATATAATAAAGATAATTTAAAGTAGAAATAGTAGGAATATTAGTTAGTTTTATTATTAATAGACTAATATTAGGATTTAGATAATCTAATTCTTACTTCTAAATAATATCTATAAAGTTATTATCTCCTTTCTTATTTATAATATTAATAGGTTCTAGTTAAATAGTAGTAATAAGAAGAAGTAGGCTTTCTAGAAATAGAGTTATATATTCTATAGTATAAATACTATTAATTTAACATATTTCTAAGGTAATTTCCTTCTCTTTTAGTAAGAAGTCTTCTATAGTAGTAATATTCTAATCTAAGATTTAATTAGAATATTAAATTTATAGATTAGATTTATCAAATAGAATATTATAATTTATACTACTAGATTTAATAAAATTATTAAGAAGTTATAAAGTAATCTTATTAAAACCCTTATAAAAGTAAATATTATAGTAATAAAGAACTTTCTTTATATTAGAAGTATAAATATAGTAAATATAACTATATAAAGAATTATAACTAATAAGAAAGCTTTTGATAATATATACTTCTATTTTAGTAATATGGGGAAAATACTTACTTCCCTTTTTATAAATATAGGTAATATATCTAAGTATATAGATATATTTAATCTATAGAAGCTTATAATTCTTAGCTAGATTTAACTTTCTTATTATAATTTTATAAGAGCTAAGTTTTCTCTTATTAATTTGAAATAGGAAGTTAAAGATCTATATAATAGTATTAAAAGTATAATTTTAGAGTTCTTTAAGTAGACTATTATGAATAAGTATAATATAAGCTACTTTAATAATAATCTAAATAGTATATTTAATTATTCTATTTATTAATAGTATATAAGTAGTAGTTAAGTTGAATTAAGTATTTATCAAATAGGGATTTCTAAATACCTTCTTAAGCTCTAGAATATTATTATAAATTTATAATTTTATAATTAATATAATTATATTAGTAAAAGTATTATTAAACGTCTTAATAG
>QAPF01001302.1:0-11147 GCA_004367935.1 Colletotrichum sidae
GTATTTTATATAATAAATAGTTAGTAATAATATATAAGCTTTATAATAAATATTAAGGAGTATATAATTATAGCTTTAGGGATTAAAACTTTTAGAGGGGGGGATAGTTATAAAAATATATTAATAGGACTATATAACACCCTTAGTAATTGGCTAGTTATAACTATTAAAATACTAGAAAGAGTTTTTAATTAAAGGATTATAACTTAGATCTTTTAAGTAATAGTTTATATAGTAATATAGATCCTATCTATATATCTAAATCTTTCCTAGTTAAAACCTTTAGCTATATTCTTATAATTTCTAAATTAGAACTAGGTTAAAACTAAATACTATATTACTAAGTCCTTTTTACTATATTTACTTATAGAGATATATATAAGCTATAGTATATTACTAGGTTCTTTTACTATAGAGACTTAATACTAAGTATTATTTAAAGCAACCTACTAGGTAGGGGGCTAAATATATAATATATTAAACTAAATTTAAAAGAGTCTTCTTAAAAGTAATATTACTAGTATTCAATATAAATATTTTATTACTTAAGAATAACACTTTCTACTTATACTAAAAATACTAAAAGTAAGAACTAGGTTTTGTTAATATACGTATAATACTTGAATTACTTAAAAAGACATATATTAAATAATATATATATAAGGTATATCTTATTTCGATATACTAATTTGCAATATGGTCCAATTTGTCCTATTTAATATAAGAATAATAACTTTCTAGTAATAATACTACTACGTTTAATAAATACCTCAAGTAGTAAATTAATCACTTAAACTATAATTTTTTTATACTACTTATTTTCTCTAAGATATATCTTTATACTTTTATTAATAGTTTATTTACTAATAATACTAATCTTTTATTTTAATAAGAATTTATAATAATCTTAGGTTAAGAGACTACTATTAGTAATAGTTAATTTAACTTCTCTAGTAACTTTATATACTACTTTTCTACTAAAAATAAAAGAATTAATAGGAATATACTTATTTTAGAGATTTATATTTTAATAACTAGTATAGATTTTACCTATATTATAATTATATTACTTAAGAAAACTTTCTAATATTAACAATTCTTTTATATTTGAACTATTATATATATTAATTTACACTCACTTTATAAATACCTCATAAAACCTAATACTCCTAAAAGAAAAAGCTTTATAATTCATATTATAATATCAAAATAGTTATTTAAATATTACAAATTCTACAAAGTATAGTAAATTAATAGAAATAATAATATTACTAATATTTTCATGAAGAATATATTGAACTATACTTTTAAGAAGTTTATTAATTTAAATTATATAACTATTTAAATAGAAGAATGAGTAACTTAAGTAGAGTAGATAAATAGGTATTTAAATATTATTAAATTTAAAACGTGTTAATTACTAAAAGTACTATTTTTATATAAATAGATAGGTATTAAGATATATAGTAAAAAGAAAAAGTTGCTAATCTTAGTTGTACTATACTATAAGATATATAGTAACTATATATATTACTATATATATATTAGTATAGTCTTTTTACCCTACTAGTAATGAATATTAGGTATTTAGTACTAGCTATAGCTAAATATATAGCAATTAATAGGTAATTATTACGCTATAGATCTAGAGCCTTATGTAGTACTATGCGCTATATAATATAAGAAATAATAATAATAAATAACTAGAATACTACTTTATACCTATACAGTAAGATTATATATAGTGTATATTACGCTCTAGATAAACTAATAGATTATTACTTAAAAAGATATATAAGTATTACTACAATAACTATTATTATTATAGGAATATTACTCTATTAAGTAGCTATTAATATTAGAATATAGGCCACTACACCTTTTGACTCATTAGTATTTAAAGGTGTATTCTAATAATACAAGGATTACTATATACTTATTAGTAATTTCAAGAGGTATAACTATAAATACTATGATAGATATTACTATAGATACTACTTTAAATACTATATATTTAAATAGTATATATTGAAATATAAAGTATTTAGCAGCTATTTATTATAATATAGCTATTATTAAACTTCTAGTTTTACTTCTTTTAAGAAGTAGAAGTTAGAGAAATATAAGTATTTATAGTTAAAAGTTGAATAAGGGAAGAAATAATAGTAATAAAAAATAAGTCTCTATAAATTATAAGGCTTCACTTTAGTAAGCTAACTAATAGTAGCTATAAGAAGGCTTTTATCTCATAATAGCTTAAAGTTATTATATCAAGTAATATATAGTGTTTTTAATTATTCTAACTCTCTATATAAACTATAGAGTATATCTTTATACTTCTCTATAAAACAACTATATTTTAACTCTTATAAAATTTCTTATTAGTTAAAAAAGTAAATAATTATAATAAAACTATTTAAAATTCCCCACTTGATATATTAGTTTAACATCTAGCTAGCCTTTACCATTTTACAATAAGAATAGTAGGTTTGAATCCTATAGTAGGTAAGTGTAACTAGTAGTTATAAACCTTCTAGTTATATAAACTAAGTATAACAACTACTACTAGCTATTAGCTCTTACTAATAGCTATTTATAACTAGTAACTATTAATAGCTAGTAATAAGTACTACTAGCTAGCTAGTATTAATATTATATAATAACTTATTACAATCTTTTAAAAGAAGTAATTATAATAAATAGACTTATACTTTCCCTATTTATTAGTAGTTATATTAACTAATTACATTATTACTAGTTGAGGCTTCTTCTATTTAAATAATTCCTTAGCCTTAGTATTATCTATAGGATTTATAATGCAACAGCTAAGTATTAGGTATAGCTTCTTTTAAAGAGTCCCGAGAGGTATATAACTTTAAATGGATTAAAAATCTTTAATATAACTACTAAGAAAACTATTAAAAATTAGTTTAACTATTTATTTAAATTTTAATACAAACTTTAATAAAATAGTTTATATTAAAAAAAGAAGTAATAATAATAATCTCAAGTCTTATATCTATATAGTAGCTACTTCTAAGCTATATAAAGTACTTCTAAGACTAAAAAGTTTATATTAATAATTCTTTGAGAATTACATATTATATTCGTCTATAATTCTATCTATATAAATAGAATAATAAAAAGATAAGGAGTTTAAATACCCCTAGAAACAATTAAATATAAAGAATAAATAGAGGATTATATTAGAGTAATTAAGAGATCTTTATTTAAAACTACTTTTTTAATTAATATATTTAGTTATTTTCAAACAATTTATAATACTTTTATTTATAGCTCTAGAAGAATATCAATAGTTAACTAGAGAAAGTCCTAGGAATTTAACTTCTTTCAAAATTCTAAAATGAAAATATCATAAATTCTAATAATAAACTTTAACTATAAGGTGAGTAAGGTATTAAAGACTATTTAAAGTATAAAGTAATAGATCTCTTTGTTCTAAAAGTCTCATAATGAAAACTATTGCTATTATTTATATTTTGTTTAATAAAATTTAATTTCTCTATCTCAAAAGTATGATAATAACTAAATAGGTTTGTCTTAAAATTATATTACATTTTGTTTTAAAGTGAAGTTAGTAAGATTCTTATAAGAAGTGTAAAGACTTTGAAGTACTTTTAAGTTTATACTTATAAGTTTAATAAATATAACTTCTTTTTAAAACTAAAGATTTAATTAGTTATCTATAGAAATTAATTGTTATAAGATAATTATAAGACTTATATAGTTAATTTAATAAATATATTATTTCAAACTTTTCTAAGAATTACTTATTATTTTAACTTTAAATTATGCTAATATAATATAATTAATATTCTTATATATATAGTAATTAGTAAAGCTATCCATATAGAGATTATTATAGAATGATTTCTAGACATTATGTAAATATGTATAGTCATATAATCAGCCATCCCATTACTATAAAAACCTATAAATAGTAGTTACATATAGGGGCTTTCATTTCTCATATATTAGCATTTATTAAATAACAACTACTTTTAACTACTTACAATTTAAAAATAGCTTACTTAGCCTAAAAGAGTAATATTCATTACTTATTACTACTTGTTTCATAATACATAGTAGTATTATTAATATATCTATTATAAATAATAAGGCTATAGCTAAAATATCTGGTAAAAATAAAGCTATTATAATTAGATCTATCATATATCATAAGGCTATAACTATTTTGTATTATTTTTACTAAAAGTACTATAAGATAAGAGCCACTTTATTATTAAGGAGAATAATACTTACTATATATATTCTATTTATAGAATTCCCTTCTTTTAGTTTAAAGAAGTAAGAGCCTTAGGCTTAATAACTTCTTTCTTTAATTTCTTCTTATTAAATATATTATTCTTATCTAACTACTAATCAGACTAATTAGATAAACCAAATTAACACAAAGAGTTCAGCTTAAAAGTAGAGTAATAATAAGATTATTATTTATTAGGTATAGTTATTACTATAGCAGTAAATATCATAGCTATCACTATAATAAATACTATAGTATTTAATCCTATAGTAATTACTATGGCAATTAATATTATAAATACTACTTATTATATATAATACTTAGAGTAGTTATACTACTTCTAATAATAATAGTAGTTATATTTCTATATAATAGATATAAATATAAAGTAGTAGAAGTTATATTTCTATATAAGATAAGAATAATATTAATATTAGTAATACTAATACTTATTGAGGTATAAAAGGTATGTTGTATCCGACCGACCGTTATTAGCCCTTAAGTATATATTAACTATAATCCTAATATCCCCCTATAAGGATCTACTATATAGTTATATTAATCTATTTATGTAAGAAACCTTAATATATTAAGTAAAGAATCATTTTGGGACCTCTATATTATAGGATTAAACCTGTAGTACTTAATTATATATACATTTTAATAGGGATATATATATAGACTAATTATAGTATAAAATTGTACTATTATATTGAGGTGTAAAAGGTATGTTATATCTAACTAACTATTATTAGCTTTTAAGTACGTATTAACTATAATCCTAACAATACCTACCCTCTACATAAGTAGATTTATAATAATAATAATATGAATAATAATAATAATAATAACATAAGACTTATTTTTACTAATAAGATATATAATTCTAAAAACTCTAATAATAATATTTCTGATACTCCTAAAAGTAATGTTAATAAGGTAACTATTAATAACTATAATATATCTTATAATTATAGTAGTAACAATTATAGTAATAATGATATTCCTAATAATGATTATAATAATCATAATATAGTAAGTATTAGTATTAGTAATAGATACTTACAGTGGGATAATTTGGATTAAAAAAGTAGGATTATAAAAGTATAATTTATTTTGTTGATTAAAAGTAATTATTATAGATTAAACTTTAGATATTATATAAATATATATAGTTATACAATTAGCTATCCAATTACTATAGAAAACTATAAATAGTAGTTATATATAGAAGCTATTATAGAATACTATAGAAAGCTCGAGATTCTAGTAGATTTTCATAGGGATTTCCCAATAGAAATCATAAGGATTATCCTAAGACTTACTATTAGAAATTACTAAGATTTCCTATTAGAAATTATTAAGATTTCCTATAGGATTTCTTAAAGATTTCCTATTAGATTTCCTAGAGAATTCTTAATAAAAATACTTTAGAAGTCTAAATAGATTTATTATAGAAATAGAAGAATTATTAACTTTTATATTATTATTTTATTAATACTAAAATATAATAATTATTAATATAACTTATTTATTATTATGAAGATTTTAATTTATTCTATAAATAACTAATTAATATAACTAGAGAATATTAAATTAATAATAAAACTTTAATATTAAAAAGTAATTAAGATATTTCTTATTTCCTAAAAGGTTATATTATTAAAATAGTATAAAGGTTAGTAGATAGTAAGTAAAACTAATATTATAATTATTTAATCTATATAATTTATATATCTATTAAATCTCTTTTAAATAGATTGAATAATCTTTATATATAAGATAGATTTACTTTCTTTCTAAAAATATTTAATATAATATAGAATTAAGTTATTAGATTTAATTAAAGAAGTTCTTTAAAGTTATTTTATACTATTTATTATATATTAATTCTTAGATATATAAGTAAAATAGAAATATAAATTTAAATTACAATTTTAACAACTTCTTGATAAGGATCTTAATTATAATAATATTAGAAAAGAATTAATATATAGATAATTTCTTTTAATTATAGATAATTATTATAAAATCCATAAGAAGAACTATTATTTCTATATAATACCTTTTTAAACCTATATTTAAATAGATCTTTACTAAGTTCAAAATAGAAAACCTAGAAAACTAGAACTTCTAGAAAAGTAAGAACTCAGAAAAACTCCTAATTAAACCTAAGAAGTCTAGATTAAACTCTTCTAATTTAAGTCCTATTTAGTAAAATAACCTTATTACTTACTCTTTAAATTAAACTTACTAAACTTGAACTAATAATCTTAATAATATTACTATAATTATAACTAATTAGATAAAATAGAATCTTTTTAAGAGTATTAAATATAATACTTATAAAACTTATTTTAAAAGATATATTTGATATATTTAGACTTATCCTCTTATTATATAATAAAAATAGAAATATCAAAATATTAATAGAAAGTTATAAAGATATTATCATAGATACTATTAAATACTAAGAATTATACATAGAATCCTCTATACTAGCTATATTATTGATAACGTATAAACCTATCAATTTCTATTAAATTATAAATCTAATCCGAAAAAGAAGAATATTACTTAATTCACCTCCTAATTTGCTTCTTAATCTATTATTAAATCTACTTCTAAACCTAAGTAATTTCTAGAGACTATTAGGTATATTATATTAGATATATAAAATACTATAATCAAGATAAAATAGAAAATTCAATTATAGATTTCCAGGATTACTACTAAAACCTTTTTTACTAGTTATAATAAAAAGAAATAAGGAATTAATTTACTAAATATAGATCTTAAGGAATTACCATAGAACTTTAAATTTAAGCTAGAAGAAATTAGATTTTTTAACTTTCCTAATTAATATAATCTTTCTAGAGAATTCTATATAGAAAATACTAAAGAGATTTATATAAATATAGAATAACTTATTAAAATAGTAAAACTCTATATAAATAACTCTAGCTACTACTACTTAATACTTATTAAACATATATTTCAAAACTTCTATAGAACTATCTATAATTAGTATATAATCAATTTTACTAATAAACAATAAGAAGTACTCTAATATTACTAATATAATCTAGATAATTAAATTACCTTTTCAAAAGTTAGATTTAAAGTTCTTATTTAAATAGCAAAATAAGAATTTAAAAAAGTCTATTATATTATAAATAATATCTAAAATAAGTTAGATCTTAAGATTTTTACTACTAAAATCATAAGATTTATAACATAAGTATAATAAGCCTTAAAATAATATAAATTAGATAAATTACTAAGTAAATCAACTATATAAAATATAAATTAGATTATTAATACATTTTTACTTAGACTAAACTAATTTAACTAACTCAAATATACTACCAAAAAAATAACCTACTTTATTGAGTAATCTAAAAGAAAACTATTAACTAATATAGAACTCTTTTTTATTAGAAAAAGGTAGAATAAACCTATAAAGAAATATAATTAATCTAAAAGAATAAGTTAAGATATTAAACTAGGAAAACTTATCTATAATTAATATTTTAAACTAAATCTTACTAATAAGAATAAATTATAGAATTTTATAGATATCTAAATTTCTAATCCTAATACTCATATTAACTATAAGAATAAGAAGGATATAAAGGAGAATTCTTAAGAGTAATATAATATATATACTATTAATAATAATTATAAAATTATAGATTGACAAAATAGTATTCTAAAATTAAGTAAAATAGAAGATATTAATATTATTTCTAATAAATATATTCTAAGTAAC
Organism: Colletotrichum sidae; assembly: GCA_004367935.1. Taxonomy (NCBI): domain Eukaryota; kingdom Fungi; phylum Ascomycota; class Sordariomycetes; order Glomerellales; family Glomerellaceae; genus Colletotrichum; species Colletotrichum sidae. The sequence continues at coordinate 8,058 of QAPF01001302.1, forward strand.
TATTAAGAATTATTAGAATATGAAAATAATTTTATTCTTTCTTTAGGATATCCTATTTATAATACACTTATAAATAAGAAATATAAAGAAAGAAAGTAATATTATTAAGACTATTAAAAGAAGATTAAACTTTCTTAAGAAAATAGCTTTTTAGAATTAAAACTCCTTTTAATAATTATACTATTAGTTATTCCATATGAAAGTACTGATATTAATATTAAAATATAAAATATATTAAGTAATATTATTTTTAATATATATATTAATACTAGAACTATAAGATACCTTATTTAAAAGAATATTATAAATTAAATATTTAATTATAAATTTAATCTAGATATAACTATAGAATTATTAGGAGTAGGAACTTTATAAGTTATAAATTAAATTATATTCTCTTTATTCTACTAAGGAATAACTAATAATTCGCTTAAAATTATAAAACTAAACTTTAAAACTTAAGTAGTAAATAAGCTTAATATTAGAATCCTATTAAGCTAGGAATTTAAAATTCCTAATAAATTTAGAATTCTTAATATTAAAAGAATTATTAAAATAGAATTATATTAAAGTTTTAAAATACTAATATAAATATATACTAAAAAGATACTAAGTATTTATCTAGTAAAACTAATTAGGAATTTAATACTTCTTCTAAATATCTTAGTATATATTCTAATTAACACCTTATAAATTTTAAAACTAATATATTTATATTTCAACTTATTTATAATAGTATAATCTATATAGTAATAAGTTAGTAGCTATTAGTAACTATATATAACTATTTATTATAAAACTAGAAAATTATAGAAAATTAGAAAATTAGATCTATTTCTACTAATAATTATAAAGAAAGAATAATATATAACTTTAAATAAGATAAAACTTTACTTTTTAGTTATTTTAATACTAAAGACCTTTATTTAGTTATTATAAATAAATTATATAAAGACTAAAAATTAAATGTAAAATTTGATTCTAATAAATATATAATCCTTATACTATAGGAAATAACTATATATAATTATTTAAAAAGATTTATCTAAAAGATCTTCAAAATGAGTATCAGATCCTTAGTCTTTTAGGAATTAAAAAGATAAATTAATATGAAAGAATATAGGAAAATTATTATACTTCTAATAAATAACTATTATAAAGAAATAGAATAGGTATATCTAATTAATCTAAACAACTAAAAGTTTCTAGATAATAAACTTAATAGAATAAATAAAAGAGGATAATATAATTAAGTTAATTCTTATATAGTATTCAGAATATTAATATTTATAATTTAGAGAATAATAAATAAGAAGAAAAAAAGTAAATAATTATATATTTAAAAATACTAAATAAAATTATAATTCTAGATATATATCTTATATTACTATAATTTAAAGTTATATAAAAACTCTCTAAAAAGAAGTTTATTATTACAATTAATACTAGATAATACTTCTACTAAATACTAATTTTTAAGGATTACTAGGAATAGTTAATAATTATTAATTATTCAAAATAAGAAAAACCTATAGTAATACTAATAGGATTTAGAAACTTACTAGTTTATAATTAAGGATTTATAAATAGAATCTTTAGAATATACTAGGATTTCGCTTGAGTATTTATTAGTAAGATTATAATCACTTTAGAAACTACTAATAAATACTACTAATAATTAGATATTATTCTTAATTTTCTAATTATTAAAACCTAAAACCTTTAGGAGATAGATATCTTATAGGATTCCCCTTAATTAAACTATTGGGATTTAAAATAGATAACTTCAGACTCTTTAATACTAAGGATAAAATATAAATATTCAAGAATATTAAGTTCCTAAAAGCCCTGATATTTCTAGAGAAATAAATAAATATAATAAGATATTTATAGTATTTTATTCCAAAATATATTTCTAAAATTAAACTTCTCTAGAAAAGGAAGTTAAAGCTATTAATTTAAGGATATATATAAGGAATTACTACTAGCTAAAAGTATAAATACTACTACCTGAAAGTAATATTTAAACTAATTTAGGAGGAAAAAGATAGCTTTAAAAATATTAAAATAACACTTCTTATTAAAACTAATTTAATTTATTATAATCTAAACTAAATACTATTTATTTAAGTTAATACTTCTTAAGAATATAGATATAGTACTTTTTCTTTCTATATAGAAAATAAAGAAAGTAATGAGAAACTTAGAAAATAAGTATTATATACTTTAGTTTAACTAATTATTTATATTAATTAAGTACTAATAAGTATTGGAATATAATACTAGCTAATAGAACTAGAAGTTATATATCTAGCTTAAACTATGTATAAAACCAGGTTATTAATTTAATTAGCTAGGAAAATACTATTAATTATACTAATAAATTAAATTTTAATACTATGTACTATAGTTTAAATAACGTTTTTTATTATAAACTAAAAAAAACTAATCTAGACTTTATCTTAGTAGCTAAATACTTTTTATAATTTTAACTCAAATACTACTATATTCCTAGAAATACTAATATTATCTTAAATATACTATTTAGAATATAAACTAGTTAAAAGCTAACCCCAAAATGTAGGAAACTAGGTAAAATATAGAATCATTAAATAGTTTATATTATAATGGAGATTAGATTGAATAAAACTATAAAGTGAAACCTCAAAGACTTAAATATTATTAATATAAAATTAAGTAAAATCTATAAGTAATCATAATAACTTGAACGCTCTAGTAGATTACTTTTTAAACTCTCTAATAACCTCTTCTATTTTATTAGATATTTAGGCTAATAAAGACTTTATATTCCTAATTTAATAATTAAATAATTTATTAAACTTTTATATAAATCTTACTATTATTAAGGACCTTAAAAACTCAATATAATATATTATTAATATATATAATCTCGAGACATTCAATTACTACTAACTATAAGTATTCTATTTAAATATCTATTACAACCTTAATATCTACAATCTTAATATCTTCTAGACTAATCTTTACTTACTTCTAAGATAAAACTTTATACTATTAATATAAAAGTTCTCTACTATTAATATAAGTTAACTTATAATCTCTATATAA
>QAPF01001303.1:0-11146 GCA_004367935.1 Colletotrichum sidae
TAATTACTAATATTAAAAAAATATTTTACATAATAAATAATTAGTAATAATATATAAGCCTTATAATAAATATTCGGAAGTATATAATTATAACTTTAGAGATTAAGGCTTTTAGAAGGGGGGATAGTTATAAGGATATACTAATAGGATTATATAGTATACCTAATAACTAGCTAGCTATAATTACTAAAATACTAAAAAGAGTTTTTAATTAAAAGATTACAACTTAGATCTTTTAAGTAATAGTCTATATAGTAATATAAATCCTATTTATATATCTAAACCTTTCCTAGTTAAAGCCTTTAGCCATACTCTTATACTATATTACTTTCCTCTATATTACTATTATTAGAAATATCTTATTTAATAGTAAAATCAAATTCATTATCTAAAATATCTCTATAATCAAGTAAATCTATAGGCAATTTTAGAATGAATAACTTAGAATTATTATTAAGTTTATTATTATAATTAAACTAGCTTTCTAATAATACGAGTTACTTTCAATTTTTATATTTAAAACTAATTCTTCTTTTAGTAATGATATTATCTAATTGATTAAAACTAGATTCTATAACTACTACTATAAGTAGAATAAATAAATATTTTCTAGCTAAAATACTTAGAATAAAGAATTTAACTTTATTTTCTTTCTACTATTCAGTAAGCTATATCTATTGATAGATTAACTTAGCTTATACTATTATTAATAATTTTAACTTACTTTATGTGTTTATAATAATACTTTAAATTAATTATTCAATTTATCTTGTTAAAAGGTTTCATTTTCTTTTTTACTTTAAGTAAGAAAGAATTACTAATAAGCTCTTCTTTAGACTTAAACTGAAGTAATTTAGATTCTTTAGGTTTAACTTTAGACTCATTAAAATCTATTATAAAATTTACTTTAGATATAGTATTATCTCTAGATTTTCCTTCATACTTAGTATTAGTATTAAGAATAATATCTTCTAAAGAAATATGATTTTTAATAAATTCTAAAAATAATCCTTTTTATTAGTTACTTAAGAATTATTACTAATATATTCCCTAAGACTATTAATATTTAATTAGTATATGAATTCTAATACTCTAACTATAATAATATTTTTTATTATATAGTATATATAACATTTATTTAAATATACTGATTCTTATTAAGTATTAACATATCTTTTAGAGAAATATATATTTCTATATATTATATATAATATATTAATACTTTATTCTAATAATAATACTTATAATAACATATCTAGTATATCATACTATAATTAATATAATACTTATATTATAAGTTAAGTATAATAGATTTAAAATATGTTTTATGCCTGTAGTATGTAATATATTACAAATATTACAAATACAAGTACACGTATTCGAAAATAATACCTAATACATTACAAATACATATAATATATTTATATTTGTGGAAGCCTTTTGCTTCACACAGAGAACATTTGGCACCCGGCTAGGACCCATGCCCCAACCCACCCTACGCTAACCGCCACGGCCACGGTTACTTTAGGTCTTCGGTGTGAGTCAACGTCGTGAGCACCGCTGCGGTAAGTTCAATACTTCGAAGCCACCACTATAGAGACTGTCACGCAGCCTACGCTGGTAAGTTTGCGCATCTAGTTGTCACTCCGTCACCTTATGTTACCTGTATATTTCTGGGTTGGGGCTTGGTCTGAACTAAACGTTATACTACTGGGTTCTTTTTACTATATTTACCTATAGAGATATATATAGGCTATAGTATATTACTAGGTTTTTTTTATTATAGAGATTTAATACTAGGTGTTATATAAGGCTATCTATTAGGTAAGGGGCTTAATATGTAATACATTATATTTATATTTATAATATATAATATGTAACATAATATGTATTTATAATATAATATGTATTATTTCGAAATATACTGATTATTAGTAAAAGCCTTAAGCTTCCTAGTATTCTATAGTTCTGTTTTCTATACTTATAAATAGATTAAGACTATAAAGAGTGTTTTATTATAAACTAAAAAGTTAAATTCTATAGAGGTTAAGTATTAAGAATAGAAAACTACTAGGTATTTTATTCTAGTTTGATTATTTTAAGTTAATATACTATTAAAAGTAAACTTAGAATAATTAATTTTTATTATAATTAAAGTACTAAGGTTAAAGATTTATAAAACTAGTTTTGTAATGAAGAAATATTTTAGCATAAGAAAAACTTCTGATTATTCTACTTTCTAGTTAAAAAGAATATATTTCTAAGTTAGATAATTTAGAAGTTTTATAATAATACTATACTATAATATAAAGACTTTATAGTAGTCTACGAACCCGAGGAAACTATAAATGCCTTTTAGTAATTGAGAAAGTAGTTAATTAATAAGAACTTTTAACCTTTCTAAGTTATATAAGAAACCTTTCCTAGCTAATATAATAAACTCGATATACCTAATTATTATATTTTCTAAAGTTTAGTTTAAGGAATAAATTAGTAACATAGCTTAGTACTTAGTAAACCTTTTCCTTATATTCCTATTATATTCTACTAATATAGATTAAGGTATTATTAATATTTACTATAATAAAGTCATCTAAGAGGTACTATAAATAACTATTGATATAGTATTAGAATATAGTAGGAGTATTAGTAGGCTTAAAAATATATATTATTTATTTTAAAAAACTATGATACATCTAGAAAGCTATCCTTTCTTAATTTATTTTTCTAATTCTAATTTAATTAAATATAATAATAATATCAAGTTTAATATATTAATAAGTTATAGTAATTCTCTGGAATGTTTCTCATATAAGAACAAAGGGATAATAGTCTTTTTTATAATTATATTAAATATTCAATAATCTATGTAGAAATATATCCTTCCACTTAGTTTTTTATAAAGAAAACTAGGATATTAGTAGAAGAGTTACTCGTTTTAATGAATATTCTATCAAATAAGTTTTCTAAAGTTCTCTTAAGTATTATAAACTCCTTCTATAATGTATTATAAAAAGGGTTTTATAAGAAATCAGGTTTATAGTTTACTTTATTAAATTTTAGTAGGATATAAAACTCTATTTAAGCCTTTTACTTCATATAGAGAATATTTAGCACCTAGCTAGGACCCATACTCCAACTTACCTTATACTAACTACTACAGCTATAGTTACTTTAAATCTTCAAATTATAATAATATTATATTAATAGTATATAATATAATATTTCTAACCTTAAGTCATCTTAGCCTTCCTAACTATTAGCTAATAACTATTATAAATTTCAATATATATATCTTTTTAGAAAGATGAAGTAATACTTAATAAGTTACTTCTAATATATATTCAAAATATTCAGAATTATTACTAAATATCGTACTTTTAAATACTAGATTCTTTTTTATTCTTTCAATCTTATACTTCTTAATTATACTAATAGTTTTATCTACTAGTAATATTTCAAAATTAAACTTAACTATAGTTATCTTAAAAAAGTTAGAAAAAGTAGTAAAATTATCCTTATATAATACTAGTTTATTTAAACTTTTATAAAAATAGCTATAGTTCTTATAATTATTAATAGTTTTAATAAGATTAATATTTATATTAAAATTATAAGGGTTAAATATAGTAATAATAGTTAGGAGTAGTTTCTATTCTTATTATTATTATTATTAGTAGTAGTAGTAGTATTATTACAGAATGAAGAGAGGGTTAGTCTATAGTAGTCTATTGCTCTCTTTTATCTATAAGGTTAGTATTATTAAGATATATTAATATTATTATTACTAGCTAGTATAAGTTAATATTATAAGTACTATTATAATAAGTTTAATACTTTAAAGCTACTATTAGTATATTAAGCTACAACTTATTATAGAAACTATTATACAGCTTATATTAATAAGTTTATATATCTAGTTATTACTCTATTACTTTATATTACTAATATATTTCTAGGGTAGAGCTAGGTTTAAACTAAATATTATACTACTAGGTCTTTTTTACTATATTTACTTATAGAAATATATATAAGTTATAGTATGTTACTAGGTTTTTTTATTATAGAGATTTAATATTAAGTATTATATAAAGCTACCTACTAAGGAGGGGGCTGAATATATAATATACTATAAAACTCTATTTTAGTTCGTTAGGAGGTAATTTGTATACTATATATAAACATAAGAAATCTAAGAATCCTTTAAAAATGTTTATAGGAATAAAATTCTTTAGATCTATTCCTATTTGTAATATTAAAGCTTTCTTAATATTTATTAAACTGATAGATGTAACCTAGTACGGGCGTAGTATTTTACTAGTATATTATATAGTGTCCTAGTAGATAAATACGAATAAATTGGTATTAAATAAGTATACTAACTAGATCTTTTTGAATTATACTGCTTTCTTTTGATATTCTAAGTAAGCTATTATACCATTTTTTGTATAAGCTATCTATTAGGTTTTAGTATTATTAATAATATAGTTATTTTCTATTTATAATTATTGAAAATATGAGAAATAAGTAAAAATCTTTTGTAATATAAATATAAGTCTTCTATATATTACTACTAACTTCTAGTATAAGGATAATTACTATTTAAGTGTTACTAGGTAGTAGTCCAATAGTATATTCCCTTATTTATCTTTTTAATTTATGAATTAGTAAGAAGTAAAATATGTTTCTGAGAGAAATATTGATCATAGTATAAGTATTATAATTTATATCAACAAATATATTAATAAAGTAATTTCTATTAATTCTAGCTTAAATAGAAGCTGATTACATGTTACTCATTTAATCCTTTTTTTTTCTATATCCTATTACTTCTATTTCTATTAGCTCTTAGGTTTAATCTTATTCTAGAATTATTCTTTTCTCAAATTCTTATTATTAAACAGTAGGAGAATACTATCCCTATAATTATTTTTAGTATAATTTGTAGTAGTTATAGTTTTTATTACTTTGATACTAGCTTTTCTATATTTGTATACTATATACTTCTTATAAATATAGTTTCTTTATAATATCTATAATACTAATAAGTATCTTAGTAATCTTTAGAATACTCTTTAGAGATAAAAAAGAGTTACTAAAGCTTTAGTATTATTATTATTCTTTAATTATTCTAGTTATTATAATCTTACTTTCTATATGATAAGTAGTAGCCTTTTAGGGGGATAACTAGTAGTAGATAGATTCTTTGCATATATTTAAGTTCCTAAGTTATATTTCAGGTTTTAACAATTAGAATCTATACTTTATAGCAAAGTTAATTATAATAAGTAGTTTTCTAAAATCAAGTACTAAAGTAATTTCTTATGAGGAGATCTAGACTATGTCTAATTATATATCCTTTCTAGCATTAGCTAAAAGTTTCTTAAGTTAGAGTAAGAAAATAACTAGATACTTATTTTCTTTATTACATACTCTATAGTTAAGTAATAATATAAAGCTAGCTATTTGAATATAGGTATTTTTCATTAGAATAATTCATAAAACTATTGGAATTATAAGAATTCTCCAGTTTTTTAGTTATATAAAAAGTCTTAACTATTTATTAGGGATTAGAGTTTAAGTAAGAATAAATCAAATACTAGTATTTTTAATTATTTTTAAAGAAGTAGTAGTTAACTTGAAACTTAGTATTTATATATTAAGTTTATATTTAGTATTCTCTACTTATTTAAAAACTTCAGAAATAAAAAAGAAGTTTTTTCTAGTAATTAGTTACTAGTAGAAGTATAGTAATATTATTCATGTTAAGAGCTAGTAACTTAATATATATTATTTTAAAAGTTACTAAAATACTTGAATATTATAATAGCTATATTAAAGGTCTCTAATCTATTTAAAGTCACATGCCTCTCTAGGACCTTTTAAAAGTAATTATACCTAGTTATTAACTTTTATCTTATTTCTCTTATAGATATTACTAGTTCTGAGGAACTATTTAAATAGAAGAAATTTTAAGTAGTAAATATAGTTAGTTAATATAATTACTAATAAATACGGAAAGGATATTATAAAGAAGAAATATAAGCCTATATCTATTATAAATACTATTGAAAAGATTATAATAAGTTATTATATAATACTAATACTTACTAACTAGTAGTACTTATTACTAACTATTAATAGTTACTGACTATAAATAGCTATTAATAAGAGCTAATAGCTAGTAGTAATTATTATACTTAGTTTAAATAACTAGAAGGTTTATAACTACTAGTTATACTTACCTACTATAAGATTCAAACCTATTACTCTTACTATAAAATAGTAAAAGCTAGCTAGACGTTAAACTACTATATCAAGTAGGTAAATACTTTAATATAAATTAGAAATGTTTATTATTATAACTATTTAAAAGTTACTATTTATTATACTATCTTATCTTACTACTTTATATATAAAACTATTAATATTCTAATAGGAAAAACTTATAATATATTATAACTATTATTAGAATAGTTTACTTATAGGAAATTAAAATTTAGAGGAATATCTTCAAAAGCTTTAGCATTTTCTATTATTCTTATATTAATTAGTTAGTTACTTATTATATAGTATTATATTTCAAGAACTTCATTTAATTAAATTCAATTAGTAAAGAGCTATATTCTATTCAGTACTTTTTATATAGTAAATAGAACTAAGTTCTAAATATATAAAGTAGTAGACCTAAGTTTATTCAATTATAAATAGTATAAAATACTACTTATTTAGAACTAAGAGGTAAAAGAGAAGTTTTTATAAATACTTAGAAAAATCTAAATATATAATACTATCTAGAGTTTACTAAAGTTTTACTTAAGTGAGAAAGTAGATATTAGGTACTTAGGTATAGCTCTAGCTAGGTATCTAGGTATAGTTTATGATACTATTATAGTTACTTTTTAAGGAATATAGTAAGTTATATAATATTAATACCTACTAGCTAGTAGTACTTATTATTAGTTATTAGTGATTACTAGTTATTAATAGCTATTAGTAAGAGCTAATAGCTAGTAGTAGTTATTATGTTTAGTTTATATATTTAGAAGGTAATTACTAGTTATAATTACTTACTGTAGAATTTAAACCTATTATCCTTACTATAAAATAGTAACAACTAGCTAAATATAAAATTGTTATCTCGAATAAGAATAAAATAAATATAAAGAAATAATTAATACTATTAACCTAGATAAAAAAGATTATAGATAGTTTATTAACAATTAGAAAGTATTTGTAATATAGATAGTAGACTATACTAGAAAACTATAATATATCTATCACTTTCAATCATAAGTCTTTAAAATTACTAGGATATGAATATTAAAATCTAGTTATTATATAACCTATAACTATATAATTTAAAAGCTTACTTATATTTTAGCCTACCTGTGATACTCTCCTCATAGTCTTTGCACTGGTTTATAAATACATGTTATTAGGAATAATTCGGAATATTAGTTGCTTTCTCTGCTGCTTTCATCCTAAAGCTGCCGAAGAAGTTCTAGAATACGATCACGGATATCGGCCAACGCTACTGTCTCCTTGACGCCTAGCCTCCTGCATTGCAATTCGCATCTTCCGGCCTCCTTCCACGCCCTGCCGATGACCACCACAACCGGATAACCGACCAAATCAGCATCTTTCATCTTCCACCCAAAGGGCACCCTGCGGTCGTCAAGCACGGCATCTATACTTTCCGATTTCGTCTGGAACAATGCCAGCTCATCATATACCCTTTCACCTTCCTCGGTTAGCTGCGTTGTGGGCACAAGGACGACTTCGTATGGAGCGATAGCACGAGGCCATTGCAACCCTTTGTCGTCCGCCAAATGCTCTACCACCGCCCCAATCAACCGAGACACGCCGATCCCATGGCAACCCATTTGCATTGGCTTTGTCTTCTCGGCGGTGCCACCCTTACCCTCCCCTTTTTTGGCAGCGATCGGTAGGGTAATTGAAGCTCCGAGAGGTTCTGAATACCTTGACCCTAAGTGGAAGGTATGGCCCACCTCAAGAGCTCTTTTCAGGGTCAGAACACCATCTTTGCAACAGGGACATGCGTCACCAGTACGAGCAGCAAGCAAATTCAGCCCTTCGCCGATGGCACTGTGCGTGACTATCAGGGAATTCAGCTGCGGCTTTCGTTCCCCAGGCTGGCTCAGAGGCCAAACCATGTTCTCATGTTGCACAAAGATGTCTTGCACGCTTTCCAGCCTAACATCAACGAGGTTGACCAGTTTCAGTTGCCGGCTGCCGCCCTGCCCCTCCACGACTGTAGCAGTGGCAGCGTCTGCCCATAGTGGCAGAGCATTATCGATGCTCGTATCCAAATCTGGGACGATGGATTGAATCGCAGGAATACTGACTAAACCTTGCCGAGGCTCAGTCATGTTCGAACCACACTGAATTCGCTCCGGGAACCAAACATTGACCAGAGTGAGGCGGTCTTTGCTGATACCCCGCCAAACTCCCAATTTCTCACGCCCAGCAGATGCCGCCGTAATTTGATCGCCCGACCTAGCCTCGTCGCAGACAAGACGAGGTCGTGACTGCGCAACTTCGGCGTTCGCGGCATAGGCACAGCTGTTGCAAGCTATGATGGTATCCTCGCCAACTGGAGTTGGTAGATGATACTCGTGACTAAGGTCACCCCCCATATCACCGGAACTCGCTTGGGCGACCATGATGGGCAACTTAAGCGCGTCAAAGAGGGCAGCATAAATTGTCTGCACGTTCGAGTATGTCTCTAACGCTGCCTCATGCGAGACGTCAAAGGTGTACAGATCCTTCATGGTGAATTCTCGAGTTCGAAGAAGGCCGTGTCGCGGACGCAGCTCGTCACGGAACTTGCGAGCTTACACTGCTGGTAAGTTCATGCATATACCAAATAAGGATGCCGCTGGCTCACTAATCTGGTAGAGCCGTAGAGGTAGGTCCTTGTATGACTTTACTGAGCTTGCGACAAGAGACGTGATTTCTTCCTCATGCGTGGGTGATAGCATATATTCAGAGCCCTTGCGATCTTCAAAAGCAAATAGCTAGTGACAATGTCAGCGTGGATGATGGTCTGCAAGGCCCTGCTGTCAACGGACGTGCCTCGGATTCCAGCTGGTCGAAGCGACCGCTCTTGAGCCATAACTCTTTGGATGTAATCGTCGATAATGCAACTTTTGAGGCCCCTGCAACATGGCACTTAGACGACCATTGACGACGTACGCAATAACTGACTCTCACCTAGCTGCTTCATGTAGTGGTCAATCAAACTTTCGAGCTTTGCTTGGACGCGTCTTCCGAGGGGAAGGACATGGAAGATGCCCGAATGAGACTAGACTTTCGTCAGAGTGGAAGAGAAATTGAACATGACGCACCGCCATGCCATGGCAACAGTGACGCACCTGCCTGAGAAAACCTGCTCGGACAAGCTTGTCATGAGCGCCTGGAGGCAACGCAATTAGCAAGAATGGGCATAGAGAGTATGGTTCTGCTGGAGGTACCCTCATCCTGTCCGGCGGTTAGGCCACCGGTCGGCGTCCAAACAGCAGACAAACGGTTCCTGCCATGATCCACGCGATAGCCACGTCCAATAGTCTGTATGCGTGTTAGCAAGCAAGGTCACAGCGCCCAGATTCACCCGCATCGCCAGTGTCTCACCAATAGAATGTGGCGAGACTGATAGCAGTTAAGACTGGAAGATAATCGTCTCTGAGATACACAGAGCCTCCTCGGCAGCGGGAGCATCATCTTGGGGAGACTCAGGCGTCTTCTCAAGACCCAGTACAAATAATGAGAGGCTAGCACAAGAGAAGATGAGCTTATGACAGCTCAGTCGGGGGACCTGTGATTTTGGCCGGAATCACGTGCAAATGAGTTTGGTTGATTGTGGGCAAAATATGGGAAAACGGAGTCCCGTCCACAATCCGAAGGCAGAAACGAGTAATCGAGCACATTACCTACTAGATAGTGCACGCCCTCTCATAGTCTCATAGAGGCCGAACTCAGGGGGAAACACAGGTCGCGAACAGCATGCGACAGAACGGGAGGCATCCGGGATTGGACTGGTAGCAGTTATTTGGACGCTGCTGTCAGGAATAACGCGCTCGAGAGGCAAAGTTTTGTTGCACGTAATTAGGGGGCAAAATCTGGTGTGTATCATGTGTAACTCAACGTGGCTATATATACCACGCGAGGCTTTATTTTAAGTAATTTAAGTAAAGCGAGACCTATAGAGATAGTACTAGTATAATGTCAGGGATAATGCGCTCGAGAGGCAGAGTTTATACTAGCTAAACCTCGGGCGCTAGTACTATCTCTATAGGCTTCGCCCTACTTAAACTACTTAAAATAAAGCTTTATGCGGTATATATAGCTATATTTAGTTATATATAATATATATTAGATTTTATCCTTCTAATTATATATAATAATTAAGAGTCTTATAATACTAAAAAGCTATTAGACTAGAAGTATATATTATAATAATTTAATATATTTTAAATACTAAAATATGTATTAAGATACTTTTCTTTAATATTTAAAAGAACTAATTAGTAGCTTACTGAATATAATACTTTTTAAATAGAAGTTAAAACCTATGATTTATAAGACTATTTTAAGTTCAAAGTAACTACTTACTAAAACTTCTTTATAAAGTTTCCTTAAAAGTTACTCTTCAGTAATTTTCTCAAAATCAAGAAGTACTAATAAATTATTAAAATACCTAAATTAAATACTTTTCAAAACTCTATTCCTATAGAGAGAAGCTATACGGAGGATAGATAACTTCTTATAAATACTATTAAAGAAGTTTATATAAAAGATATTATAAATCTTATAGAAAAAAATCTAAAACTTTATATAATTCTCTATAGTATCTATATTTTAAAAACTTAACAATATTCATATAAATAATTAAACTAAACCTATATAATAATTTAAATCTTTAAATATATAAATAAAGTATTCTAATATGAATATTATTATATATAAGAAAATATAATACTATAAACTACTAACTTCTATAACTATTTTAATACTATAGATAGCTTATATTTCTAAAATACTGTTTTAATATATTATAAGATATTTTAATCTTCTAGATTTAAATACTTTATTATAAAAGTAATAATTAAAATATAGTTTTAAA
>QAPF01001304.1:0-11148 GCA_004367935.1 Colletotrichum sidae
ATTTAAATACTAATAAATAACTAATATCTCTTAAAAGAGAAGATATTTTAAACTAAACTTCTTCTTTTATATATTTATAAAAAAACTATAAATAATATTACTTATATACTACTACTTTATTAAGATTTTAGTAAAAATATAGAGTAACCTATTCTTATACTTAAGAGTTAAAGTTTTTTACTTAAGTATTTAGTAATAGATAATAGTCTAATTTTAAATTATCTAAATAGTACTATATAATTTAAATAAAGTCTATATAGTACAAATTAATAAAAATAGTAAATATATAGTGAAAGAATAATTCATATTATAATATTTCTACTTATTTTTTTATAAAAGAAATATTTTAATATATAGTTGTAAATAATATAGAATAATCTTTCTATATTAAGATAAAGTAATAATAAATAGTTAAAGTAAGATAAATAGTTATTAGGCTCTAAGTATAAGAAACTTTTATCAAAAGCTTCTTTACTATTATAGATAAATACTTAGAGGATAATAGTAATAATAGTAATATAGGATATTATTAGGGAATATATAATATATAAATAATGAAGAAGAAAAGGAAAAAGAGATGAGAAAACAAATAGTAAGCTGGGAATAACTAGTAAAATAATATAGAAAGATATTAAAAAGATAAAGATAGTATAAATAAAAAATCAAAAGATAATAAGATATATATAGAAGAAGTAGATAATATTTACTAAGTATATAATAAAATAATATAAAGGATTATAATAGAGTTCAAAAAATTATTCCTATTAGGATAATACTATAAAAATTAAAAGTATTAATATATTACTATGATAATAAAAAATATATTTATAGATAATAGAAAGAACAAATAAAAACCTAATAATAACAATACTAAACATTAGTTTTATTATTTAGATTATAACAATTCGCTTAGATGAATAATAATACTATAACTAAATAATTACCAAAGTTAAAGGAGTATTTTATATAATAAATAATTAATAATAATATATAGTCTTGTAATAAATATTAGAAGGTATATAACTATAACTTTAGAAACTAAAGCCTTTAGAGGGAGGGATAGTTATAAGGCTATGTTAATAAGGCTATATAGTATATCTAATAACTAGCTAGCTATAGAAATAAATATTAGAAGGTATATAACTATAACTTTAGAAACTAAAGCCTTTAGAGGGAGGGATAGTTATAAGGCTATGTTAATAAGGCTATATAGTATATCTAATAACTAGCTAGCTATAGCTACTACAGTACTGGAAAGAGTTTTTAGCTAAAGGATTATAACTTGGATCTTTTAAGTAATAGTCTATATAGTAATATAGATCCTATTTATATATTTGAACATTTCCTAATTAAAGCTTTTAGCTATACTCTTATAGAACTATTCTTTATAATAAAACACTATATAAAAATAATTATCTAAATATTTAATTTAACTAACTATAAGTTAAATATTAATCTATTACTAATAGTTAATATTAATATTATTATTAATATTAGAATTACTTCTATTTTTAAATTTTCTAATATAGAAAGTTATTATTTCGTAATAAGTATAAACCTTCGAATTTTTAAGGATTATTTAATATATTTTAAATTCTTCTTAATTTCTTATTTTAAATAGTAGTAGCTTTTCTAGTTAATTTTAATATTTTCTTCTATCTATTTAATTCATATATCCTTACTAAATACTTATACTAACTTTTTATCTATAATCTTTTTATTTATAAAGAAATATATTCTTCTATTAAGAAAATAGTTCTTAAGTAATTATAATACTCCTATCTTTATTCTATTAAAATAGATTTCTTCTTAGTTTTAAAAAACGCTTTAATAAGTATCTTATAGATCTTTTAAATAGAAATTGTGTTTCTTTTATACTTATATATAGTAATAAATATATATATTATTAGTATTTATATTTCTATTAGATAGTATTATTTATTCTCTTTATTATTCAAATATTACTTTCTAATATATACTAAATAATATCTTTATTCTAATTTGTTAGAATATTCTTTTATACTTATTAATATAAACTATTATATTGTAATTAGTTTATATTTCTTTAGGATTATTAATAAGGTTTAGTAAAAAAGATATAATCTAAAGTAATAAGTTAGGAGAATATTTATAATTAGTATAACTTTACTATATTTTAATTATAAGTATTTCTCTTAAAACCATACCTTTAGAAATATATATACTTATTGGATAAATTATAACTACTAAGTGGAAATCCCCCTCTAGTAGAACTTTATATATATCTTCTAATTAAAGTTCTTAAATATTTCTTAAAGTAAATTCTATCTAATTATTATATTTAGTAATATACTTAGTAATATATATAGAATAATACAGTTAATTAAAACCAAGAATAATATTAAGATTTGTATAATTAGTAAGCTAATCGTTTAGTTATAATTGTATACTATAGCTATATCAATATACTACTAATAATAAATAGAAATAATAGGAGATAAAAACTAAGTATTATAAATTATTATTATATATAATTACTAATATATAAAGTAATACTCATTCTTAGTATCCTATAGAAAGTAGTTTTAAAAATAACTATTATTATAGTTATTAAATAAATAGTAATATCTACCTTATAAAATTAATATATAATAATCCCTTCTTATATTATCTCTTATATTTATCCTTCTTCCTTATACTTTAAATCTTACTATTAACTATTAAGAGTTTTCTTCTTTTAATTTCTTTCTTAGTAATTATATTTAGCTAAGTAGTAGCATATCTTGATATCTATTTAATTCTTCTTATTTTATTTAATAAGTAATATTAATTAGTATTCTTATATTATTAGTACACTAATAGATACTTAGAAAAGTAAATATTTAGGGAATACTTAGAAATAGGAATAATAGATAATAACTTTATAATATATTTAGCTTTAGTATTACTTATTATAATATTATAAACTTACTAGTTCTCTTAATATCCTTATAAGATACTTATTATAGATATAAATTATATAGAAGGAATATATTTTGAATATAATTATTATTTTTATATCACTAGCTTCTTTATATTACTTCTTAAGATCTCCTTACTAAATAAAATAAAACCTTTTTTTAAAATTCTCTTTCTCTTATGAATTATAGTTTCAATTTTAAGAGTTAGATGAAAGATTAGATATTGTTTATTCCTCAAATTATTATTATTAAGAGAAGGTTTATCATATTATTATAATTATTAAGTTAATCTCTTATTATCTTTCTATCTACTAAATATATATAAGATATTAAGAGATAGTAATAAGGAATAATAAATTACTATAGATCCTTCTCTCTTATTTATATTAGGCTTATTATATTTATTATTATATGTTTATTTTAATACGTTAGTAGAAATCTAAGTTATCAATTTAATATATAATAGATATAAATAATATTAAGTTAATAGGTTATTATAAATTTATGTTCTTTCCCTATTTTTACTATATAGGTTTCTAGAAGTTATATTAATATCTTAGAGTAGTATATAGTTATAATAGCTTTAAATTTATTTCTTATTATTATATAAGCTTCTAGAGAGTTTTATAAGAAGTATTGTAATTTTATTTCTTTAGATTGTTTTTTATTAATCTATAGTTAAATAGTAATAAATAGTACTAATAGTTATAAAATACTCTTAATTAGTATTAGTTTATAATTAGTAAATATCATAAATAATTAATTATATAAATAGTATTAACTAGTTATTTCTATTTATAATATCTATATCTAAATTATGATATATATATATATATATATATACTATATACTATAGGGATAAATCCATACAATAATCCTTCTACTCTTATCAGTCTAAATAAATAAGTCGACTACTTAGTTACCTATTACTATAGCTTTAGCCACTTTAGTACCGCATTTAACCTAATAATAATATTCGATTTAGAAGAATAAATCTTATAATAAATCTAGGTTTCTATATTATAATAGATATTATTTTTATTAATAATAGATTATTATATATATTTATTAATAGCTGTATTATCTATTTTATTAAATTACTTATTATTCAGAAGTCTAAGAAATAAATAATTATTATTCTAAGTTTTATAGAAATAGAGTTTATTAACCTTATACTTATTAATATATCCTTTAAGTAGATTTAATAATATACTAAATAATTATTGGATTAACAAATTGCTCTACTTATCATCTTCTTTATTAATAGTATTGATATTCTAATAAATATTATAAATCTTCTAAATAATATATATATATATATATAGAATATTAATCTTTAATATAAATAGATTATTTAGAAGGCTGATAATAATAACATAAATACTCTATGTTTTATTAAAAATACTAATATAATTACTAATAGTTTTACTAAAGTTCTAAATACTATTAAATATCAAGATTTCATTAGATTACTAAGAATAATAAATAATTTAGATTAAGGATTACTTCTAGAGAGATTACTTATTTGGTTATTTTTGCTCTGTACCTGGAATGGTATCTAAGCTCTTCACCCTATATATGGATTTAACTCTAAATTTTACCCGATAACAGCATTCGTGCCAATACTAGCTCACAACTGAGAGATTACTTATAATTAAATTCATTAATACTTAATTAAATAGCTTTGATACTATTAATCTTAAAAGTATTCTACTTTTGAGAACTTTTTAAATTTAGAGTTTTCAGTTTAAAATAGGTATTTTAGAAGCTTTAAGCTAATTTTATATATTTAACTAATTATAGATCTAATCTGAAGGAAAGTATTAAGAGGTAGGCTTATAGTTATATATATTAGATATTATAAGTATTTATATTATATACTAGTTTAAACTAATTTAGAAGCTTATCTCCTTACTTTAGTATTATAAGACTCTCCTTCTCTAGAGATTACTAATAGGATTACTATTACTTTAATTTTCAACTTCTTACCTAGAAGTCATACAAGTAGTTATAATTTTTACAATTATTAATAATCTTAATAAGAAAAATATTTATATTAAGGTTATAGGATTTAAGTATTTAGTTACTTTTGCTCTATACCTGGAATAGTATCTAAGCTTTACACCCTATATATAGATTTAACTATAAATTTTACCTAATAATAGTATTCATGCTAATACTAGCTTACAACTAGTTAAAATAGTAATAAAATTACTTATTGTCATAGATAATTATACCCCTAGTTCTAATATTTAACCCTATAGTAGTAGAAGACTTCGTAGTAATAATTAGGGAGAGCCTTATTAAGGCTAAGACTTAATATATATAGCTAAAAGTAACTACTAAAGTCATAGGGTTAAAAACCTTTATAAACCTCTTAAAAATAGAATAAAACAAAATGCTAAAAGCTAGGCGTTCTATAATCTATTACTCTTCTATATCCTTTATAATAAAACTGAAATCTCCTTAAAATCTATATAGCTACTTATAAAAAAAATACTATAGAATAAATATAGAAATATCTAGCTATAACTATTATAATTAAGGCTATTACTTTATTAAAATAAGCTTTAATAAAATTATCCTAAATACTACAATCAACAGGCAGCCTATAGATATTTAAAAGAACATTATCTAATTAACCTATAACTTACTATATTAAACTAATAATATTAAAAACTACGTATTAATTAGATAATACTTTAATATTAATATATTACTATAATACTAATTATTAGATACTTTAGAGTATTATAGTAATATAATTATAAAGGTTTTAAAAGTTATCTAGTTATACTAGAAGTATCTATATCTATACAAGTATTATTTATATATCGGCTATATTTAATATGTCAAGATTATTCGCTAATAAGAGCAGGCCGAGTCCTACTACGCTTATATGGAGATCATGAGTTGGCTCGTATTAGTGGCGGAGAACTTTCGTGTTAGTGGCGTAAAGTCTCGTCTTAGGGGTAGGTAGGGCTCAGTCGAATAGAGTGCCTGTAGTTAGTAATAATTGAATGTCTCGAGATATTCGAATTATGTGTGGCCGTAAAGGCGTGAGGGCGTGAGGGCGTGAGGTTGTCGCGGAAAGAGTTATTAGTTGTTTATTGTCTACGAAAAGGTTGATGTAGGGCGGGTATGCCAGCTATAGCTATAAGGGGTTCAACCTCAGATTAACTAGGGGCTAGCTATAGTAGTTAGTAGGGGGGTAGGAGGGCTGAAGTCGTACTTCAGGGGGTAATATATCTACTAATAGTCGTAGTAGAAAGTAAGCCATCAGCCCCTCTTATAGGATTTAAATATAGGAATAATTCTTATTATTATTATTAGTAGTAGTAGTAGTATTAATATTATTATAGAAATAGCTATTAACTTTAATATATTATAAAATAAAGAGAAGGCTAGTCTTTTATTACTTTCTTTATCTATAAGGCTAGTGTTACTAAAATATACTAATAGTATTATTACTAGCTAGTATGAGTTAATATTATAAGTACTATTATAGTAAGTTTAATACTTCAAAGCTACTACTATAGAAACTATTATATAGTTTATACTAGTAAGTTTATATATTAAGTCATTATTCTATTATTTTATAATACTTATATAATTCTAAGTTAGAGCTAGGTTTGAATTGAATATTGTACTACTAGATCCTTTTTATTATATTTACCTATAGTGATATATATAAGTTATAGTATATTACTAGTTTGTTTCCTATTATAGAGATTTTATACTAGGTATTATATAAAGCTACTTATTAAGTACGGGGCTAAATATATAACATATTATTCTAATATTTTATCATCTATTTCTCTATTTTCTTGAACTCAGACTAACCTCATATTAACTAGCTCTAAATACTTCTTTCTAGATTCTCTGGTATTTATATTACTATTTTTAACTAGAATATATTTTACTGTTTTTAAGTCTCTCTTAAATAGAAATAGCGGTAATTTTCTTCAATATAATTATTATTCTAATAATCTTTATAAAAGATTCCCTTTCATTTCTGATAGACGTTTATAATAATCTCAATATTATTCTTTCTCTTAGCATTCTTAGTATTCTCAATTAAATTTATATTACTTCTTTTCTAATTCTATTTCATAAATTAGAAAATAGATAATTTAAAATATTAGCTTCTTTATTAAACTTAAGACGCTAAATTATAAACATAACAAAACTCTCATAATTAGAAACTAGACTGTTTAAAATATGATTTATAATATCTTCTTTAGAGAAAACATTATGAATTATAGAATATATTATGTTATGAATTCTTTTATCTTACTTAGAAATTCTCCTACATTATCAAAATAATTTGAAGTAGTGTTAACAGTCGTTTTTAAATTAAAAACTAATTCATAAAGTCTACAGGCTTAAATAATTCTTTTAGATATTCGAATACTTTGAAAACATCTTTATTGTTCTTAACTATTTAAAGAAAGCTATTTCTATAATATAGTTTTACATAACTTAAAACTTAGTTTGAAACTCTAGGAATAATAGGTGTAGTAATATCTATAAGAGTATCTTTATTTAGAAGTAAAGCTTTAATATAATAGAGTCAACTTTTGTAATTACTATTCTTTGTTGATTTAAAAATAGTAGTCTTGTCAAAGTTACTTATTTTTATAAAATAGGGTATATAATAAAAGTATATATATAATAAATATTGAGAAAACGAAGACTATATAAATTAATAAGTTTTATAATATATGATATATCAAGATATTGTACTCTCTAGAAAGATGAAAATAAGCAATCTAGATTTTCTATCTTTTCTATTTACATAAACAGATTAGTTAAAGAGTAAATATAAGAGTTAGAAGCTTAAATTCTGATGTCTTTCTTCTCTTTTTACTTAAACCAACTTAACTTATTTTTCTCTTTATAGAATTAAATAAAAGACATAGTAAGATTAAAGGAAAAGAGTTTTCTTCTTTCTATTTGGAATAATCTTTATACTATTAGAATAACTTGAACTTAAATAGAAAATAGAGTAATAGGAAACTTAGATATATAGTTAGTAGAGAATAAATCTTATCTATTCCAAAATTTCAAATGAGTCAAAGTAGCTAGAAGAGTAAGAGTTTTAGATATTAAAGTAATTAATTAAATAAAGTTGATTCTTTTTAAAAATAAAATAATGCTGATAAGATATTGAGAATTTATTAAAGTAGTAAAAAAGTATATATTACTATAGATACTCCTGTAATATTCAACTTTTATGAATAAATAAGAAGGGTAATCTTTCAAAAAATTAAGTAAACCTAAAAAGAACTAGATTTATAACTTGTTAGAATTAATGAATAGGTAGGCAAACTAATGATCAAGTTATTATAAGAGGTAATACGAAGATTAAGAGAACTGTAGTATAATAAAGATAGTTGTTTCATATAAAAACTGAACTAAAATATTCTTAGTAGTTATATATAAGGGTTTATAGCTAAAGGTCTAGTAAGGGAAGGTACAATAGTAGTGAAAGTAGATCCCTATAGGTTATAGAACTTCAACTTAATAAGCTAACTAAAAGTAGCTATAGGAGAACTTTTATCCTAAAGTAGCTTTAGGCTATTATATTATATAATATATAATTTCATTCTAATTATCCTAGCTGTCTATACAAGCTATAAGATATATCCTTATAACTATCCTTTTTTAGAAGCTTTAGGCTTTAAGGCTTATAAGTATTATATAGCTACTTTTTGAAAATAGCTTCACTAGCTAGTTGCTAAGTGTTTAGTAGTTGAAATAACAAATTGAGTAATAGTTGAAATAATAGCAGTAAACAGCAGTTAATATATAAGAAAAGAAAGAAAAAGTTATTTAGGTAAAAACTAAAATATCCAGCCTTATCTTATAGCTAATCAGACTATAAGATATCTAATGATAAATTAAACTAATTAGAATAAGTCTTTAAATAAAAATTAAAATATCTAACTTCATCCTATTATACTAGAAATTCTTTAAAACTTCTTTTAGTAGTATAATATTAGTATATATACTGATAATATTAATTGTACATAGTATTAACGCTTAGGATCCCTTTAGGGTCCTCTCAGTATACCTTGAGTAATACTTTATGTATAATATATATATCAATTTCTTCTAATTTAGCTATAGTAGTAATCTAGCTAGATTGTCTTCTTAATATATCTTAATACTATACTTTTAGCAATATTTTTAAAGTAGTATAACCTTCTTTCTCTTAGAATTCTTTATAAATTACCTCCTAAAATTTTATTCGTAATAATGTTTTTAGAATAATTAAACCTTATAGAGTAACCCTTCTACCTATACTTTATATAATACTCATTATAATAATAAGTAGTTATAATTTAGCCTAATTTATTATATCTTTCATATAAGGAAGCCTTAAGCCTTAGCTATTCTAGGTTCCCCTCTAGAATATCTCCCTAGTAGTTAGATACTAAGCCTTTAGTAGTATTATAACTAATAGCCCTCTTGATATTACTTATTCTCTCCTTAATACTACTAAAAGCTTCCTTCTGAAACTATAATATCTCTTAGAAGTATTAGAGTTATAGCTTTAGATATCTAATTATCAAACTTTTAGTATTATAAATACTACTATAATTTAACCTTAAAGTAATATAAGAAGGTTAATCTATAAAGTCTTAAGGTTTCTATAGAAATATTTAAAGCTTTATAAATTACTCAATATTAAGTATAGAACTTTAGTAGGAATATATAATTTTATATTAAAGTATATAAAGTATATCATATAGGTATAACTCTTTTAAAATAAAGTCAGTTAATAAATACTAAGTAAATACTATAAAGTCCTCTTATATAGAATTCAATATAGTATAGTATAATAGTAGTTGTACTACTAGGTCTATAGGTTATAATATAATTTTATTATAGTATATTAAATCCTATATACCTCAAAAGCTCCTCCCTATAATGTATAACTATCTTAAATTACTATTAACTAATCTTCAATTTTATATAAAGTAGTCTTCTTATAAAGTAAACTATAGGGATAATTAAGAGGTTTTGAATAATCCTTATAGTAAAAATAGGTATTGAAGTCTTTAGAATTAATAGTATTATTACTATAGGTTTACTACTAAATAGCTATATTAATGTTATTTCTATAAAGGAAGATTATTACTTAGGAAGATATATAAGTACTTTTATAATAGTATTACTTTATTATAATAGTATAGCTATTAATACTATAGTATAAATTATTATTATTAGTTTACAATTGGTAAACGTTGTAATCAATTGATTGTATAAATAATATATAACTAGTCATCTCTATTTATAATATCTGTATTTATATTATAATATATATATATATATACACTATATACTATACGGATAAATCTATATAATAATCTTCTTACTCTTATTAGTTTAAATAAATAAATCGACTATTTAGTTACTTATTACTATAGTTTTAACTACTTTTATATTATATTTAATCTAATATTAACAATACTCTCTTTTATAGCTAAGGTGCGTTTAATATTAAAATTAGTATAAAAATATAAAATTAGTATAAAATATAAAAGTAGCATAAAATATAAAAGTAGTATAAAATTTAAAAGTAATATAAAATACAAAAGTAGTATAAAACGCAAAAGTAGTGTAAAATCGCCTCTAGTTATATAAATTCCTTTAATTATACTAAAAACTATATAAATACTATAAATAGTAGGAGGGGCCGATAGCTTACTCTCTACTACGACTATTAGTAGATATATTGCCTCCTGAAGTATAACTTTAGCCTTCCCACCCCCCTACTAACTACTATAGCTAGCCCCTAGTTAATCTAAGGCTAAACTTCTTGTGGCTATAGTAGTTAGTATACCCACCTTATGTCAACTTTTTCATAAATAATAAATAACTAATAACTCCTTCTATAATAACCTTAAGCCTTTACGTTTTTACGCCTTCACAGCTATTAATATATAATTTAAATATCTTAAGATATTTAATTACTACTAACTATAGGTATTCTATTTAAATATTTATTACAACCTCAATATCTACAACTTTAATATCCTTATTATAGACTAAGCCTTACTTACTTCTAAGATGAGACTTTATATTACTAATATAAAAGTTCTCTACTATTAATATAAACTACCTTATAATCTCTATATAAGTATAATAAGACTTAGCTTACTCTTAATAGTAAATAATCTTAATATATTAAGTATAACTA
>QAPF01001305.1:0-11305 GCA_004367935.1 Colletotrichum sidae
AACCAGACGGCTGTCCAGCGGACAACAGAACGAATCTGCTGTTCGAGTTTGACAGGACACTGGACTTCGACTTTGGCAACATCCCTGTCACCATCAGGGTGCTGGAGCAAGTCCTGATGTTCTCCGCGCGGATTTGGGAAATCCATGCGCCGGAGGACGCCGTCCATCCCGGGATTTTGCCCGCAACCCTCAACGTATGCGATGATTCAGTGTCGAGAAAGATGTTATACATGTACTGCTGCGTTCGAATTCTGTTTCCCGATACCCACGAGTCATCTATGCACCGGACACGTGCTGTCTTTCAGTTGAACACCGCAGACGTGTCCGAGTTACTCCTCGACACGCTCAGCGACGACGAGATGGGGCTTGCAGGCCATTCAACGTGTGATATGGATGAGGACGAATCTGACGATGAGGATGATGGGAGTTTTCTAGCTGAATCTGATTTCACTGCAGGCTCAGACTCGTCGAATGAAGAACTGTCTGACAACGACTACCACGAAACGCCCAATACGGACTCTGAGTTTCGTGAAGACTCGGAGCTGTCAGAAGAAAGCTCTGGGTCTGATGTTGACGAAGGGGAGGACGATGTATACTAGATGATTCTCAGTACGTGCGCTTGGCTGCGCAATGGAATGCATTGTGATCTGCTTGTTGAATACTGTAGAGCCTCTTGTGTCATTGTAGCTCCCGCGTGATGTCTGCACTTGTGAACGGGCCGGCGTATGTCAGGCTCCACCAAAGGCACCTCTCGAGAATGATCGGCATAGACACAGCATGCTGCGGAAGCAGTATGCACCTTTTGGCGGCCCCTTCCCTGTGGGTGACGATATACCGCAACCAGCCCTTTACACGTTCGAGGCATTGCCTTCTGGATAAAGCTGCAGATCACGAGTCATCAGACACCGAGTTTGCCATTGTTGCGAAGCTCGTAACGAACGGAAGAAGACGTAGAGCCAGGCACTAGTCCGCAAGCTGCCCGCCAGCGCTATAAGTGACTTCGTATCATTCTCCCGCGCAACCAGAGAAGCAGGTTTTATCTAATATAGCCAGCATCGGATGCGTCTCAGCATCACATACACCACTTATTACGATGGTGCCGCGCACTCGGCGGGGCCCCTCAACGCGGTCTCAATCCATGATATGCGGTCGAGGCCAGTCCCGAACCCTGGTGACACGAGTGCCTTCCATCTGCCTCAGCCTACCCGCGCTCATCAGCAACCCTGCAATGGCTCGTCGATCACCAGCTTTCGTACTGTTGCTTTTCCAGCTTGCTATGTCAGTTGTGACGGCAAAGTCGGCCACCGAGATCCTTTCGCAGGTTCCGGCATGTGCCGTAAGCATTTGCGGTGTCGTCTGGGCATGTTCCACACTGAAAAGTCATCCATCTAGTCTGAGTGTATCAGCACGACATTGGCCAAATCCGCCTGCGATCCAGAGGATGTGGCTACTTGCATCTGTCCAAACATTGCGGTCCAGTCGGAACTATCGACATGCGTTCAAATGAGCTGCCCGTTTGGCGATCAACTAAGTAAGCTCCGATTCTCCCATTCACTGCCTATCTAACTTGTCAAAGCTGCGGCGGCCATAGAGGGAGCCCTGTGCGAAGCGTATCCCAAGGCATCAATTCTCCCATTCACTGCCTATCTAACTTGTCAAAGCTGCGGCGGCCATAGAGGGAGCCCTGTGCGAAGCGTATCCCAAGGCATCGCGGACAACGGAGGTTCGGCGGACGCTCATCATCAGCAGCAGCATCGTCTTTCTTGCCGTGGCACTCCGCCTTTACACTCGTATACGGTACGCTGGAGGTCTATGGGGGGATGACCACATGACTATCTTTGCGGCGGTAACTGGTGCCGAATTCCCAGGCAAACTTTTCTGATGTTGTTTTACAGGCCCTCCTCATCGCTCTTACTGCGGTCTACCTGCACATTACAAGCATCGGCTTCGGCATGCATTATTGGACGATACCCGTTGGGAATGGTGTCGTTATTCGTAAGGTCTGAGGATATGAGCCGGCCGACTGGCTGCAGTGCATCGCCCTGACGACGAGCCAGATGCTTTACGTCGGAAACTTGATCTACACCGTCCTGCAAGCTGCCGTGAAGCTGTCAATCGTGCTTTTCCTCCGCCGCATCTTCCCGTCGGAGACCTTCCGGAGGATCGCACAGGGTATCGAGGTCATTCTGCTACTACACGGCACGCTCTTCACCATCCCGTTTGCGGTGCAATGCATGCCCGTCCAATCAATTTGGGACCGCACGATAACTGACCGCCGGTGTCTGAACCTGCAGGCGGTGGGATACAGTAGTGGCGGACTCGCCATGGCCGAAGATATTGCCATCTTGCTCTTACCGATCCCGCACGTGTGGCAGCTGAAGGTTTCTCTCCAGAGGCGTCTGGCAGTCATTGCGCTATTCAGCGTTGGTTCCTTGTGAGTCAGGGACCCTTCCTCTGGCGCAAGGAATGGAGCAGAGTACTCACACGGCAGACAGCGCCTGCGTGACTTCGGCCGTCCGAGTCAAGTATCTGGTGGAGTACAGCACAACGTTCGATGAGACGTGGGATCATGTTGATATAGTGGTGTGGTCGTTCATCGAGCAGTCCGTGGCGATGTTGTGTGCGAGTCTGCCCACCCTACGACTGCTAATTGTTAGCATCGGGTCTCGACGTCGACCCGCATTGTCGAAGAGCGTCTTCAGCGGGGACAGTCCGAAACACAGGTTGAATATCTCTCTTGATCATCTGAGGCGACACCGAACGCAGATACGGCGAGACATCGGGTCTCGACGTCGACCCGCATTGTCGAAGAGCGTCTTCAGCGGGGACAGTCCGAAACACAGGTTGAATATCTCTCTTGATCATCTGAGGCGACACCGAACGCAGATACGGCGAGATAGCGGTTACGGGCCGCAGCACACAGGTAACGGAGTCCTCGTGACAACAACAGTGAAAGTCGATCGGCAGTCCTACATGGCTACAGACGTGCCTCCCTTTCCACCGCCTGCCTACTCTGGGCCGAGCAAAAATACGTGAGGGTAAACCTCATCAAAGGGGTTATCAGAGTATCATCTTTGATGGAGGGCTCATTCGGTGGCATTTAGAATGGGCGATCAAGAGAGTAAATTAATGCGTCGGCGAAGAATATAGAATGTTTCCTATTGTAGTGTAAGATACTGGTGTTTCACAAAGTCCCTTCCTTGGAAGGCAGCATGATGAGTTATGAGGCAGATCGCTTGGTCACGCTTTCAAGACATAATTGAAGTGCAAAGTTTCTTGATGAATTCCCACCCTGTGGTGTATGGGCTAGCAACTTCATCGCGAAGGCCGCCACGACTGATTTTTGAGACTATGCTTGCGAGGCTTTAGGTCGTGGTGGTGGTTATATCGGCAAACTGCCGTACCTACCGTTTGACCAACAGGGCTTGTGCTAGATGATGGCGCCTAGCTTAGCGTTCTATTTCAAGTAACATTGGCGGCATCGCCCGTCCTTCTGCCATGTGGATTTACAGCTTTCTCATCCCGCTGCATCTTAACTTCCAGCTGGTCAGGTGGTCCGTCATGCTGCGAATCAATTTCAGCAATTACCCGGCGACAGACGGCACCAGCTGCGTAGAATGGAAGCCTCAGCGATCAAGCTGGAGAGTGGGAGAGAACATAGACGGCGATCTCACGCAGGAACGGTCGGCGCTCGACCCCAGAATCGTCTCTTGCCCGCTGTGTGATGCATCGAGTAGTGATCAGCAGATACCCAGTCCAGCCGTTCTCATGCGATGCAGCCAGAAGGCCCATCCTGGTTTGCACCCAGCTGCTCTCATGTTCAGAGCTACAGCCATTTTGGTCGTCCGCCAAGCTGTTCTTTTTGGGCTCCTTTTGGGCTCCTTTGGGCCCCCCCCTGCAACATGGTGGAAGGCGGGGCTATGTAGACGAACTTTGGCAAGGTAGCAGCGAAAAAGCAACAAACGGCCTCTGATACGTATACCCTAGACTAACGCATCCCTAGTCGGCTTTCCGGGCTTCGCGCGAGGGGCTCTCAATTCCTCGCTGCTTGACCCGAGGGTCTTGAAGGCGAGCTACGTAAACCTGCCAACCTACAGAGCAGAACAATGCTCTCGGTGTTAATGCGACGGAGCAATGAGCGCCGGACGGCTACAGCTACTGGCGGATCAATCTGGCTAGAGCAAGGGCGTCGCCGACAGCAGATGATACACGATGCGACTGCTGCAGAAGGTGCGGTCATCTTTGGAGGTTTCATTCAGGCGCTGGTCGCCATGCCACCGACGACTTCCCGAGAGTGCAAGTGGGCGAAGGGCCGGGCTACAGTATGTACATACCATCCGAAAATAAGAGCATTAATTTAACGCAGCCGTCTTCGCTGAGTCGACTGGCTTCCATGGCAGGACATGCGCACGCTCGCGCGACAGTTTGAATCTATGGATCTCGTTCGCACATCGCCCATTTCTGCTGGAGTCAACTCTCCCTCACTTCCTCGAAAACCACACCACCCCACGTCTCATGAAGGCGTGGACGTGCCAGCCCAAAACGGCATACCGCAGAACACCTTCGGTGGGGACCTGGCCTTCTCCTGCCTGGCCAAGACAGCCGACGAATCATCGCCGACCGTCGGTATCAAAGTGGATGACGGCGGGCGGATGACGTACGCGGAGCTCATCCGCATCGCATTTCTCAGCAGGAAAACGAAGCAGATGGGCCTGCGCGAACTGTACGACTGGTTTGAGCAAAACACCAGGAGAGCTAATAGAGCACACAAAGGATGGAAAAACAGCGTCCGCTCGAACCTCTGCCTGAACCAGGTTCGTGGAGATTTGTAAAGTGAGGGAGGGTCCCTATGGTTTGAGCAAAACACCAGGAGAGCTAATAGAGCACACAAAGGATGGAAAAACAGCGTCCGCTCGAACCTCTGCCTGAACCAGGTTCGTGGAGATTTGTAAAGTGAGGGAGGGTCCCTGCTAATGTTGGTACACAGGCCTTCCAGCGAGTGGACGGCAAAGGCTCCCTCTGGAAGCTTGCAGAAGCAGGACTCGCGGAACTCCAACCAACGCGCAAATCCCGAGCGAATCGCAGGAAAAAGGCGAAGACATCGACTGCTAGGAAAAGCNATGTTGGTACACAGGCCTTCCAGCGAGTGGACGGCAAAGGCTCCCTCTGGAAGCTTGCAGAAGCAGGACTCGCGGAACTCCAACCAACGCGCAAATCCCGAGCGAATCGCAGGAAAAAGACGAAGACATCGACTGCTAGGAAAAGCAGCGTGGCACCGCCCTCTACACCGTGTGCATCCAATTCCCGCGATGTTTTGCCGGGGAGCATGTCCGAACCGGGTCACGACTACGGTAGTCCTCGGGCCCTATACGGCTGCACGTCCCCCGAGAGCAGCCCGCCGGAAGGGGACCCCTCTACCGACTATCCAATGCCGAGTCCGATTGTGTCGACGCAAGACGGCTTGGAGCCTGCGTACGATCCCCTTTGGGCCTGGAATTTGGACAGCAGACGCTACGTCAACTGGCCCTACTGTAACTGCTTCTGTAGCCGGCACCAGCAGATTGTGTCGACGCAAGACGGCTTGGAGCCTGCGTACGATCCCCTTTGGGCCTGGAATTTGGACAGCAGACGCTACGTCAACTGGCCCTACTGTAACTGCTTCTGTAGCCGGCACCAGCTTAGTTGGGTAGGCGTAGGTGACATGTTGCCTGTCTGTTCCACCACAGCGTATCTTCCCATGTTGGTAAACGCCCGTGTGGGTTCGAGTAGTCTCCCGGAAACGGCCGTCCATTGGAGGACCTGATGGTTGAGATTGTGAGGTCTGGGCGTCGCGTATAGTGTTGCAGTGCATTGCTGGCGGGATCTGTCGAAGGGTGTCCAGCACGATACTGTAATCACATGCTGTACAGTAGAGACAAAAGACAAAGACAACGCTCACTCATACTGTACTGTGCAGTACTACAGTACTACAGTACAAAAGGCGCAAATTCGATCTACTCACAGTCTTCCTACGCTCTTGAGTGTGTATGTCAAATTGGCTGTGCCAGGGCCCGGTGAGGTACTGTAGCCCACGAGCACCCGCGTTTTTGACAACCAGGATTCGGCTACGTCAGCCGCTTCGGTCGTTGTGTTCACTACGAAGCCGGACTGGAATTACGCTCGACTTTGAAGGAATACAGTACTCGGGCGGAAGTGCCTCCAGAGTGTTGACAAAGGGTTTTCAACGACAATCATCAGTTCACGCCATGCATTATCGGCTTCGAGTCCTGCTATTCAGCTCGTTCTGGCTTCTCAACTGCCCTCTGCCGCTGCTATAAGACGGACCCGTTCCTCGTCTGCCCCGTGGTAGCTGGTGAACTTGACTCAGTGCACACAATGATCCGCTGTAAACACACAGGCTGGCTGCGCGCCGCAACTAAGGACCAGACATACATTGTAGAGACCACGGACCGTGCTCAGAGACTGCTGGACGGCCTGCCACGTCCGGACAGCCAGTACCCGAGTACACTCGTGCTAATAGGAAACGCGACCAAGCGAAAGGACCAGACATACATTGTAGAGACCACGGACCGTGCTCAGAGACTGCTGGACGGCCTGCCACGTCCGGACAGCCAGTACCCGAGTACACTCGTGCTAATAGGAAACGCGACCAAGCGGGTCGTCATGAAAAGACTCGGCGTGGACATCACCACGCCTAACACAACCCGGGGCCACGGCGAGATCCATCTTTCCCTCGCCCCGGTAGGCGCGTCCGGCGCAAGGCCCACGCTCATTGCCGACGCCGACATCCCACCCCATAAGCGGCTCGGAAGGCCAAGAAAGTCCACGCTCTGCCATGAGCTCGTAGCAAGACCGCTGTCGAACCCTCACGGTGAAGCCATACCGTCCACGGTAGCGGAGTTCTCCGACCATGTCTACAGTCGCATGTTCCTCCCGTTTGCCGATGCTGTCTGCTTTTTTGCCGACGACCTTGGCGGCGTAGAGACCGTCGCCCAGCGGCTTGCGTCGTGGCTGGAGATGGACACACCGTCTACGTCGTCGGTGCGGCCCTGGTTGGTGATTGTCACGAACGGCGGCGAAGAAAGCTCTACACGTAGCCAGTTGTTACAGGCCGTCCGCCAGAGGACAGACACCCACGTGTCCGAACGCTTCCACGGCGTCCGCGTCATCAGCCTGGCCGACACGACTCCCAAGTCCCTGCGACGCCATCTGCATTCTCTCCGCTGGGACATATTACACAACGAGCTTTCCTACATGGCCGAGACGAAACGGGTCGAGCGCGTCCTCGCCAGCTGCCTCTTCTCGGCCACCCATCTGGCCGGCCTTCTCCGCCACGCCGTGGAGAAGGCTGGCGGTGCCGGCGCGCCGCCCCTTGACTTTCTCGCCGTCTCTCGGCTGGACAACCCGGTGGCGGCAGATCTGCAAGCGCACCTCGCGCGTTTCCTCGTGCACTGTGACTCCGTCGACGACTTGAAGAGATTCGCCGTGCCAGTCATCGCCTCCAGCTTTCTGCTAGACCAGTACCCCCCGGACATGCATCGTAAGGCATGGGTCTCCGTTGCCTTTGGTCCTTACTGACGAGTTGCAGTCTTCGATCCGCGCGAAGTCTTCCAGATGTTCTACAAGGACGTTTGCCACAACGTGTGCGGCACTGCCGTCCTCGCGCACGAAGGGTCCACCGACTTCGTCTTGCCGTCCCAGTTCTCCAAGATGATCGAAGATCAGATGACCCACA
Organism: Colletotrichum sidae; assembly: GCA_004367935.1. Taxonomy (NCBI): domain Eukaryota; kingdom Fungi; phylum Ascomycota; class Sordariomycetes; order Glomerellales; family Glomerellaceae; genus Colletotrichum; species Colletotrichum sidae. The sequence goes on from QAPF01001305.1 coordinate 7,736, forward strand.
TGTTCCGGCAGCTGAAGATGGGCCAAAGCTCAGCGTCACTCCACCGACAGCTTGCTGCCGCCTTCACGAAGGACTGGGCCAGGCTTCGATCCGACAGCACATGCTACCATTGTCTGCGGCGCCGCCCGCAATTTTTGCCGGAGTGCGGTCACGGCCAGTGCATGAACTGTGTCAAGGTATTCGGTGTCGCGAAGGCGGCCGACCCGTGGCTCGTCGAAGTCGACGAGTGCATCCTCTGCGGACGAAACATTGGTATGCAGGTACGCGTGAAACCGGACACCGCGTCGATTAGGGTCCTGTGCATCGACGGTGGCGGCACCCGGGGGAAATATCCCCTAAAGCTGCTGAAGCAACTCGAAGACGACATCGGCCTGCCAGGCCTCCCTGTGCAGCAAAACTTTGACGTAGTTTTCGGGACGAGCTCAGGTCTGTTGTGGTGCTGGTATGGGTGATAGCCTTGGCTGACGAACCGTGGCAGGCGCCATCAGCGCTGGTGCTCTGTGCATCAACGGCTGGACGGTGGACGAGTGCATCGCCCGCTTCGAGTCTTTTTCGAACCACGCATTCACGCCCCGCGGGGTTCCGTCCATCCCAATCATAAGCTCTTTCGTGCGACTGATGATGCAGGTCCCTGTTTTTGCTACCGTCGTCCATGCCGCAGCTGTGCTTCTTTTTGACAGCAGGTATCCGTCGCAGCACATCGAAAGGGCCTTGCGAGATATGTTTGGCTCCGATAAGAGCATCGCCGACTACTCCGCCGCCGATAAGATGGGTGCCATGGTCGGCATGACGGTCGCTACCGTACACGACGCAAGCGCCTGCATCTTCACGAACTACAATGGAGCAGGCGAGCGGGGCGGGGATCGCGGTAGTTTTCCCCGTTTCTGGTTGAGGCGATTCGATACCGCAGGTTGATGCTGACCAGCTGGCTAGACTATGACTTGCTCAAGACGAGCGCCAATGGGGGCCAGGTGGCTTTGTGGGAGATGTGTGTGGTTCCCACGCGTTCCTGCGCTAGGCCTGTGTCTCCCGTTTACTGATTGACATGATTTGCAGCCTCCGATGTGCCACTGCTGCACCGTTGTCAGTACCGGCCAGTTCCAGGGCGTGCAACTTGCTGCCGCAGTCAATTGCCTGCCAGGACCGGTCTAATACTAATGGGTGCACAGCTATTTCACGCCTTGGTCTATTGACGGCCTCGGGACGTTCCAGGACGGCGGCTTGGTGGCCAACAACCCGTCTGCTATCGCCTTGCAAGAGGTAGGTTCGATTTTCCCCGAGGCACCCGACCCGAGCCTTCTGGTCTCGGTGGGCACTGGCTCCTCAGCCCGCGTGTCTCAAGGTGGTGGGTGGCGGGACTGCTTTCCCCTCCGGCTCGCGCGAGCATTCCTGAACCGCGAAAAGAACGCCTGGCAACGGGTCGTCGCACAAAAGAAGGTCGGTCGATCGGGTGAGTTCTTCCGCTTTGATGTCGAGTTCGACGGCCCCGAACCGCCGTTGGACAGCCTGTCCAGCTTCGACGACCCTGAACGTGATGATGAGTGCACCTTTGAAGGCCTGCCAGCGCTGAGGCGTCTGGTGTTGTGTGCGAGGGCGGAGCTGTTCCTCTTTGAACTGCGTGCCTCGCAACCGTACGTGTTCTCCGACGGGGGATACGAGTGCTGCGGACACATCCGTTGCAGGCTGGCTGCCGGCTCTGAAAGCTTGAAGGAGTTCATGCGGCAGCTCGCGAGAAGCAAGGCTCGTTTCCGCGTCGGTGGCCATGAAGTAGAGGGCGACTTCGCGTCTTACCCGACGGCTTTTCCAGATGGTCATTTCCGCCTGGAGGTGAAGTTTCGCGTCACCAGTCTGCAGGAGTCGCTTAGCGTCTGCCTGTGGGAGACACCCAACGAGGGTCGCACTATCAGCGGCTCGCCATTCACAGTGCAGCAGCTGGTGCGGAGCCAAAAGCTGGAGCAGTGCTTCGGCACCTCGGACCACCGTAAGAAACGATGTCGGGATGATGATGAAGATGCTAGCCGTAAGCGACCGAGATTGAAGCGGTAGACAAATGGGGTTGGTAGGAGCAGAGAGACGTTCGGTATTCTTGCTGTGATCGTGCCAGTAGCGTACTGTAGGTTTGAGAAAAACGTCATTAAGTCAAGAGCTTTGGGGTGCATGCCGCCGTAATGTGAATGCTACGAGTCATTACATGTGCGGAGCTCAGGGCTTGGGAAGCAAGGCCCAGCACATATGAGGATTGTGTACCTGAAAGCATGCGTCTGCCACAACCACGAACACTAGGCTTGTAGGGAGCCCGCTTGATGCCTGAGGCGTGCATACAGTGACTGGATCGGCATGAATTCAGGCAAGGCACGTCAACATTGTCACGCTCGCGTTGATTGGTGCAGTTGTAGACTGCCAAGATGGCCCGAGCTCTGAGCAGTTCCGACAACACAGAAGTTGTCGACGCACTTGTTCATTCGCAGATACACCTCAGCGTGGCAACAATAACGACGGCGCCAATCACAAGTCGTGGTTGCGACAATGATATGATATTCATGGGCTTGACGACGGTCCCAGTTTGCACATTGTCATATAACATGCTTACTTTGCCAACAGCCATGGCATCGACGACGAGAACGACATCGCCTCTGAACCACAACCATACGGAATAACATGCTTACTTTGCCAACAGCCATGGCATCGACGACGAGAACGACATCGCCTCTGAACCACAACCATACGGACGATGTGATCTACCTAGGCTCAAGGACAGGTCCGTAGAGCGCAATCAATGCGAACCGACGCTAACGATACCACAGTTACGCAGAGAACACACCAACTGAGGCAGCCCAATCATTCTCGACCATCCCCGAATGACAAAAAACAGCCGTCACGGCAATCATCCGCGAAGAAACGAAAGCCAAAACCATTGCGCGAAGGACCAGGTCGAAAAACATCGCCGGCGGAACGCGCCTTTGTTGGATGGCTCCGATCTCCGGAGAACAAGCGACACGCTGTATACGGAAGCCTCCAAAACCACCGACAGCTGAGCTACTGGTCCATCTCGGATAACGGCGACAATGAAATGATCAAACACGAAGATATATACTTTCGCTCGATGTTCCAGAATCTGAGCCCGGACGAAGTACGCAAGAAATTGCAGGGGAAAATACGGAAGGCGAGGGGAAGAATAGTCCAGGACGAAAAGTGAGGCCTGTGTTGCATGCTGTGTCTTGCGAATTGCTTGTTGGGGGCTCGGCTCGTCCGGGACGTGCTGTTCGTGGCCACTCCATACAAGGCTCGATCAGCTCATGTTGACCCGAATCCCCTTACCGCCCCTCTTGGGCATTCCCAGGGCGAGATCGAAGTCATACACGACGTCGGCATCTGTTGTGTCGAACAGCCTCATGTTATCCATGGCTCTCAGAATCAGCGCCGCGACAGCGATATACAGTTCGCAGTATGCTAGCCTGTCGAAAGCCCTGTGGTCAGCTGGGTGCATGAACTGGGTAACCACAGACGGGATGGCAAAAACGTACTGCATACCGAGACACTGTCGGCTGCCCCTCGAAAAAGTGAGGAGAT
>QAPF01001306.1:0-11123 GCA_004367935.1 Colletotrichum sidae
ATATATATTTCATAAGGTACTTAAGGAGCCTTTTAATATATACTATTTATAAAAACTATAGTTATTATATTATATAATTTTAAATAATCTTAATATTAAGAAATTACTATAAATCTTTACTTTTTTAAAGGTAATACTTTTTTTAAAAAGTCTATTAATAATATAAATATTTTAGATATATCTTTTAAAAGGAATAAGAATATATAATTATTAATTTAGAAGAAGAAGATAATATACCTCTTAAGCTAGTAATATAGCTTTTTTATAATAAGTTTAAAACTAAAATACCTAAGACTTATTTCTAAATAGTATTATCATAAGAGAAGAAACTTTTAAAAACTATATAGCACTTTATTAAAATAGTAGATTTTACTCAATATTTTATAACTTAATAATATTCCTATATAATTAACCTTATTAAATACTATATATATAAAAGTATTAATTATATCATATTAAAATAGCTTGAGATTAAAGTAGTTAGTAATTACTATGAAGATTTAAAATAATATACTTATTATAATAACTATATAAATCTTATAACTATCTTATAATTATTAGTCTCTATAATTAACCAATTAAACTTCAATTTTCAAGAAATATTTATATTTATTAAACTTATAAGCATAAATTTAATAACACTTTAAAACTTTTAAACTTCTTATAAAAGTCCTATTAGTCTTACTCTAAAAATCTAATTTAATATAATTCTTAAGATAAACCTATTTAGTTATTACTATAGTTTCAATATATGAATAAATAAATAGTACTCAGTAAAATATAAATAATAATAATAGTTTCTATTCTAAGACTTGTAGAAGGAGAGTTTTTACTTCTCTATATCTTAAGTATTTTCTAATATCTAATTTGCCTTATAATTAAAATCTATTATTAAAATTATAATATTTATATCTTAAAGTCCTTAGGAAAATTAAACCCTTAAGACTCCTTCTAGTTAACTATCTATATTATTCTATAATTATAAGTAGGAGTATTTTAAAATATCTTAAAATAATTAAAAAGTATTAGCTAAAAAAGTAGTTTCCAATAAAGATCTTCTAATTATTCTAATATAATACTTTATCTATCTTTTATATTTAAATCTCTCTAGAGGTACTTAAATTCCTCACCCCCTTATAGTTTTATATATATAAGTAAGATTATAGAAGAATATAATAGGTAATTCTAAAGGAGTAATTAATATTAACTTTATAGTTTTAAATAGTATTTTATAAAGCTCTAAAGTAGCTATTATATAGATATAAGACTTCAAATTATTATAATTACTTCTTATTTCAATATAGACTAGTTTATTAGACTTTTTACTAAAGCTTAAGTAAGAAGTTAAATAAACCTTAACTAGCTCTATTATAATTATTTACTTTTATAACTAATGAGAAACTTTATTAGAATTAAGCTGTTTAAAATTATCTTATAAAAAGACTACATTTCTATCAAAAAGAGTTTTATTAAAAGAAATATTATAAATTATTATAACCTTATTTTACAGTAAGTTTTATATTTATTTTTAATTAATTAAAATATAACTCACTAAAAAGCTAATAAAAATATACCTCTTGAAATATACAAAATAGTAATACTTAAGTTTTATACTTATAATAAGAATAAACTATTTGTAGCGATAAATATTATTAGTTTATCTAGAAGGTAATACATACTATATATGATCTTACTATACAGATGCAAAGTAGTTATTAGTTATTCGTCGTTATTATTATTATATTATATAATGCGAAATACTATATATATAGAAATAAAACCTATATAACCTATATAGCTATATAGTTTATATAGCTATATAATATATACAAGTTATATAGGCTGACTATTTACTCAATAGCACTATAATATAACAGCTTATAATAGATGAACTAATACTAACGACTTTTTATTTATATTATAGTAATATTATCTAATTATAAAAAGATCTAAATAACTAACTATAAAATACTATCTTTTTTAATAGCTTTCTTCTACTATTAAACCTATTATCTATCTATCGCTCTATATAATTATAATAGTTATATTAATCACTAGGATCTCTTTAAATAGATATTAGAAATTAAAGGAATATAAAATTCTATTTAAACATAAAACTATATAACCCTTAAAACTATATAGTTATATAGCTATAAAGATATTACCTCAAGAAATTAGTAATATTATATACCCTTTAGTAGTCTCTAGAATTATTATTATTAAAAGCTATAATAGAAAACTCTTACTATAAGCTATATTTCAAGAGGTTAATATAACTATATACCCTCTAGCAATCTCTAGAATTAATATTGGAAGCTATAAGAAAAAGCTCTTACTATAAATTATACCTCAACAAGTTAGTATAACTATAATCTTTATAAAGCCTCAAGGGCTACAAGAAAAAGTAGTTATTATATTACTTTTATAAAACCTCAAGAGCTATAAGAGAAAACAGTTGTCTAAACTATGTAGAAAGGTCCTAAAAAACTATATAAGCCTTTAGATATATCTACTAAATACATTCTATTTTAACTATACTAAAAACCTAAACCTAATATAACTATATAGAATACCTTATTTTAAAACTATATTAAGTATAACTATTAATATTTCAACAATAGCTATTTCTAAGAAGTTTAAGATATAATTTAGAACTTCTTAGTAGAAGTCTTAAGGTAGAAAGAGTCTAAAGTATCTATAAGAAGCTAGAGATATTAGAAAATCTAGTAATTAGAAAAGAATTATAAGGTTTAAGAAAGTTGTTATATTTACTAAATATAATCCTATAAATGAAAATTAAAAGTAATTATCAACCTCTTAATAATAACTATTAGAAAGTACCTTATTTCAAAGCTAAATTAAGTATAATTATTAGCATCTTAATATTAACTATTTATAAGAAGTTAGTATATAGTTCAAAACCTCTTAATAAAGTTCTAAAGTAGAAAAAGCCTAAGGTATTTAAGTAGAACAATCTTACAATCTTTTTACCTATAAACTATAGGTAAGGATTAAAAATACTTCTTCTATTAGATACCCCTTATTAATCTATAATATAATAGTAATAAAAAGATTAACTACTAATTAGTATTAATTTATCTAGAAGGTAATATATACCATATATAATCTTACTATATAGATGCAAAATAGTATTCTAATTATTCATTATTATTATTATTATTATATTATATAGCGTGAGGCGCTATATATATAGAAATAAGACCTATATAGCCCATATAGCCACATAGCCCATATAGTTACATAGCATATACAGGCCATACAGACCAACTATTTACCCAATAGCACTATAGCATAGCAGTCCGTAACGGATGAACCAACAAATATAAAAAGTAAGCTAAATCTAACCTTATAATATTAACTTTTTAAATAGTTTTATAAAGTTTCTAATATACCATTTACTAGCTTAAAAAGTATATGAATATTTAGTTATAAAGAAATACTACCTTTTATAAAGCTTTAAACTAAAGCTTTTAAAACAACGTATTACTATATTTTATAATTATTAAATATATCTAAGTAATTATTCTAATATACTTAATACCTCTAACTTAACTCTAGATATATAGAGTAGATAGTTTAAAAATATACTTTAAGAAGTAAGATTATATTTTAGACTTTTATATTTTGAAGCTTTATTATTACACTTAAAACCTTAATATTAACGCTATACTAATACTTAAAGAACATAATAAAGTTTTTAAATACTTTTATAATAATAGCTTGAGTATAATTAATAAGATAAAAGTCTTAAGAGTAATTAGTAGTTCTATTTATAAGTATTAGAATTCAAATATAAATATTAAGATTTTTAATAATAAAAGTAGAAGTTAAAAGTAATATACTCCCTAGGAGTAGTATATAAGATATTCTTATACTTTATATAGTAAATCTTATATTCTGCCTTACTAATATAACAAGTCTTATATACTTCCTAAGTAGGTTAATATATATTATATTTTAAATAGCTATTAGTAATATCAATACGTTATATAGCTAAAATAAAGTCATTAAGAGGCTTTCTATTTAAATATCTTAAATACTGATATAAAAGCTATTTGTTATTTTTTAAGAGTCTTTAAATAATATCTATAATATATTATTAGTAATAATAATATCCAAGAAAAGGTTTGTATTATACTAATTATACTATTGAAATAGTTGATTTCTTATAAAGTATATAGTATTTAAAGACTTACTAGATATACTAAATATTGATAACTAAAATCATAAAATAATTACTCTTTTATAATTAAAATAGGTAATTTAGTCTAATATCTTACTAATAGTTTTATTTTTATAATCATTCAAAAGAAATCAGGTTTATAATTAGAATAATATAGAAAGTAATATTATATAAATATAATTTAACTTTTTTATTTCTACTAATTATAATAAAGATTTTAATATTTCTTTAGTTTTTAATAAATATAAGTTTTATATTTCATTGAATATAATTTCTTATAGAAGTTCTTTATAAGATTATAAAATACTTTATATCTTAGGAAATATAAATCAAAATATTTAAATTTATAACCAAAAGAATCTTGGAGAAAATATTATTAAAATCGTTTTATAATATACTTACTATATAATATTGGAACTATTTTAGCTAGAAAGCTAGTTATATAATTACTATTACTGAAAAGTCTGAATTCTTCTTAAGAAGTCTAAATCTGAAGTTAGTAACTATTTTATTTTCTCTTTAATTGAAATATTTAATATTTAGCCCTTATAAGCTAATTAAGATTATATATAGTAAAAATATATCAAAATATAGCTTAGTCATATTTTTAAAAAGTATAGGAATTTATCTAAATCTTAAAAATATCTCTTATTATTTTAAGTATTTAAAATAATAGTTAGAATTTCTATTATACTATTAGAAATATTATAATTAATCTTATTATATAAGAAAACTTTAAGGAGATATTATATTACTTTTATAATAATTAAAATAATCCTATTTAGAGATAGAGAGTTTAAATAGTTATAAATTATAAATAATAAATTTTATATATAAGACTTAATTAGGAAAAAAGTTAATAAAATTATAAGATTATAAATTTAAAATATTCTAATAATAGAAAGAATATAGTTAACTATTTAAGTCTTATATACAATATCTTATCATTTTTAAAATTGTATTTTAATTACTATTTCTATAATAAGACACCTAAGTCTAAGAAACTAAAATATCTTATAATATATTAGAATAGTATTTTAAAAGTATAAGTTATATATAATAGTAAAATAATTATAGAAACTACTAATCTATATTACTGTATCTTTTTCTATATGGTAATATTAATATTAAAATACCTTATTTATATATCTAAAGATTTAAGTTATTATATAGACTTAATTTAATTACCCATATTAATATTCTTAAATGCTTAAAATATAGAAACTATAGAAAACTATATAAGCCTTTGGACTTTTCTCTATAAAGTCTATAATATATTTTATATAAATTTCTTTAGTAATATTTATTAGGAATTATCAATTTCCCTCATAATCTATCCCTATAGGAATATTTAATTTAGATATTTTAAAACCTTATTAATACTATTTAGCTTTTAGAAAGTTATTTCCAAGTAGCTTTCAAAGAAATTCACAAAGAAGCTTTAATAAGTAGTTACTTTAAGATTATAATAATTTTATAGATTATAAGTTTTAGTTTCTACTTGAAATGTAATGTATTAAATAAGTTACTAATTAATTAATTCTCTTTAAAACTAAAAGAAGAATATTTTTAATATATATCTTAGTATTTAAAATATATTAAACTATTATAATATATACTTTTAACCTAATAGTTTTTTAGTATTATAAAACTCTTAACTATTATATATAATTAAGAGGTAAAATCTAGTATATATTATCTATTACTAATTGTAACTATATATACCTATAAAGCTGTATTTCAAGCGGTTTAAGTAGGGTGAGGCCTGTAGAGATGGCGCTGGCGCCCGAGGTTTAGCCGGTGCAAACCCCGCCTCCCGAGCGCGCTATTCCTGACAACATTAGTCACATACAATACACACCCGATTTTGCCCCCTAATTACGTGCAACAAAAACTACCTCCCCCGGCCGTGCCTTCGTTGTTAGGGTAGGGCAAACAGTACTCCACCACCATTTTCCCCGCCCATTTCATATTTGTTCTGCACCTCACTCAAAAATCCTCCACAGCATCCTCCAGCATTGTGGCTTTCTTGCTGCCGCCCTTCCCTCACAGCGAGCAGACCATTTCGACCAAGCTTCACTTGATCCCCTTCCTTTTAGTATTGGCCTTTTGTCCAGACACGTCCCTTGCTCGCGCAGTGCTACGCCATTTGAGGTGACCGCGATTGCGTCTCTGCCTTCCCTTGTTGCCTGCCAAAGGAGTCGCACCCAGCACACATCTGAAAGGAGCAAGGCAACAGAGGAGCCGAATTGCGGCGTCTGGGCGCCATATTATCCCTATCCCTCTCTATCCTCCCTAGACGGCCGCGGCGCTTTTCGAAAGACAGAAGTTGTGTCGTTCGTTCAGCAATTGGGCAACCTAGAGACATGACCGAATAGCCTTGTCGATGCATTCAGGTCCAGGTCTACACAGCCATTTTATCTCCGTTGCTTGGCCCTATGGTTGGCAAGCAGGCAACACCAGAGCTCGCCACCAAGAACCTTGGATCATGGTTTGTTATGCAACGTGAATTTGTGTTGCCAGCACTACGCTTTGTGTAGATCGGCATCAACTGTCGTCTCTCCATCGACGTTGGTGTTTTCGCTCCTGGCATAGAACAAATATCAACCCGTTGCTGGGCACCTAGCTTTGAGCAGTCGTCTTGACTGTCATGAGAAGCTGGGAATCAGCTGAGGTTACATAAAAGTGGTGATTCAGAGTCCCGCGTTGTCGAAACCTTGAGAAATGCGAGGCGCATCAGCCTGCAGCATGCAACAACTCTGGAGTTTGGTCGGATCGAATCTCAGGGTACTAAGTACAAGATGTGCGTGCCACCAAAAGGTTATGTAAGAGCACAGGCATATGAACGGAAGCACTAGTTGCCTGCAATTTAGGGGATGAGGGGAGCAAGATTCCAAGATTCCCAAAATTCAACGCCTCATCCGCATCCGTTTCTCGGTTCACCGTTATTCATGTAGACGATGTCGCTGAAGGCTGCAAGAAAACGGACACGCGGCGCTTTCAACGAATGATTCCTGGTATTTCGATGGAGGGCTTCTGGTAATGCGCCGCGCTATACCTATTTTGTTAACACAAGCGACGAATATAGCTATAGAGTGAGAGACTTACTAAGTTTGAATATATTAATATTAAGAAGTATAAATAGCTATAATACTTATTTATTAATTAAAAGTGAGGTATATTAATATAGTTATTATATAATATTCTTATTACAATAATAAATTTATATATATTTATTAGTTATATTATACTATAGGGTAATAGTAACTATATGTATTGCTATATATGTATTGCTATATATATAGTAGTATGCTTTCTGCATCCTACTAGTAATAGTTACTAAGTATTTAATACTAGTTATAACTAATTATATAGTAATTAGTAAGTAATTACTATACTATAGATCTAGAGCTTTATATAACACTTCATACTATATAATATAGGAATAATAATAATAAATAACTAGAATACTACTTTATATTTATATAGTAAGATTATATATAATATATATTACCCTCTAGATAAATTAATACTAATTAATAATTGATACTTCTATTACTATTATACTATAAATTAATAAGGTTTATTATAGTAAAAAAAGTGATTATAAAAAATATATTTAAAGTTTATATAAACTAAAAGATTATAAGAATAACTATTTAAATACCTTAGATTCTTCCCACTTTAAAACTCTAGCTAGAAGACTTTGAACTATATATTAATATCTTAAGAAAGCTTTTATAAGACTTAAGTAGTAATATTATATTAAAGCTTTTATTCTAGTTGAACTAAAGTACTCCCTATAGTATTTTTAAGGAGTTTAATTATATATTTTCAATTATTACTTATTAGAACGTATTTAGTAAATATAATAAATTTTGTTGAGTTTTATTAGATTTTTATAATACTAGAGATTTATAGTATTTCTAGTTTTAACTCTTTAAGAAATCTATATAGTTTTTTGAAAATTCTTTTAATATTCCTCTTATTTTTATAATAATATCTAAATTACTAACTTTTAAAGAAGTATTTATTCTAAGTATCTTTTTAATTATTATAATAGTTTTAAATAGTATTTTTATTCTAATAAAAATCTATTAATTCTTAGATCTTATAGTATTTAAATAGATTATAAATATTAATTATAAGAATATTATAGATAAAGATATTCTTATAGTTTCAACTTATTTAGTATATTAAATAATATTTTATCATTATTTGAAGTTATATAACTCTAGGTTCTTTTAGATATTAAAAGATAATTTTAAAAACTAGTTTTTTATAACTTAGCAACTTTTAAATATTTAAGTTATTTAATATATCTAGAACTATTTCTTCTCTTATAGTATTAAAATTAATATGAATAGTAAAAGGATCTTTAGTATTTTATATTAAATTGCTTAATAAGATCTATTTACCCCCTAGATATTTAAAGAAATTACTAAGATTTATAAATATTATAGTATTCTTAAATAAAACTTTAAGAAGTTTGTAGAATAATTTAAAGATCTTACAGAAGAAGAAGGAGAAATTACAATATTTTTCTATAAAGTTAAATTTGAAATTTAATAAATTAAACTTATTTTAATTCTTCTATAAAAAGTAGAAGAAGGATAATAATAGTATAACTAGTTAGCTTTCTTATTCTTAATATTAATATTATACTTCTTAGTTTTTTTATTAGTTTTATTAGTATATAGTTCTTTTAATATAAATCCTCTCTATATATAAGAAGTAAATTATAAGTATAATAACTTATAGTCATTAAGATAATTTAAGTACTTCTTATATATTACTTCTATTATTCCTTTTAAAAATACTTCAGCTAAATATATTATAAGTTTTATAAAGTTATATAATAAGAGTATAAAGTATAGGAGAAGTTTATATAATATCTTTAAAGTCAAGATCTATATTCTTTATAATTACTACTTTAAATTTAGTATCTCATATTATATATAAATTAGTATATTTTTAATTATATTAAAAAATTAAACTTTTAAATATTATTTTAAGTATTTAAATAACTCCAACTTCAATTTATAGTTTGAATAGATGATTCGCTATATTAAAGACTATTTTAAAAACAATAAATATTAAAAGCTATATTTTTCTAACTAGTAAAATATAATATCTCAAAATATTATAACTAAGATTTCTATTAAGAATAAAAAGGAAGTTTTTAAGGTTTTTATATTTAAGCTTATTTATATTTAAAAAGCCTTCTTATTAAATTTCTATATAAATATAGTATTCAATTTTTAATTTATAAGTATATACTATAATATATTTAAATACTAGTTAGCTTTCTTCAGCTTTATAATAATACTCTAGAATTTCTATAATTAGTTGAGATTAATTATAAGTAATATTATATTAATCTAGAAGTTATAATATATATAAAATAATAGAAATAACAACTAGAAATAGGTTAATAATCAATTTTAAATTGATTATATATATTACTCCCCTTAAGAATACTTCTAAAATATTATATTATATAGTATTTAATATTCTATCTATATAACTTTATAGAACTTATAACTACAGGTTAATAATCAATTTTAAATTGATTATATATATTACTCCCCTTAAGAATACTTCTAAAATATTATATTATATAGTATTTAATATTCTATCTATATAACTTTATAGAACTTATAACTACCTATTTTAAAAAGTACTTATCTTTCTCATTTAATTATATATAGTTATTTAAATAAGGAGTATTATATATATAGTAAAATAGGTTATTAATTTATATAAATATTCTTAAAAAGAGGTATATCTTATTTAATTAGTATAAATCAAATATTAACTCTAGAATATATTCTATAATACTAAATTGAGTCTTCTTTATAGAATATAAAAATATTAACAGTTTAAATAATAATCTTAAAAATTCCTCTTGAAATTATAAGTTTGATAATACTATTATATAATACTAAATATAATATAACTTTAGAAATAAGATTATTATTCTTTCTAAATAGCTTTTAATATTATCTTATAATAAAGGTCTTATTATCCTTAATAGAGGTAAATTTATAAGAATCTTCTAAAATTAAATAATACTTTGTATTTTTATTTAAAATAATATTTCTAGTAGTAAAATTGATGAGAAGAATAGTACTATATTTTTATATTTATATTTATACTTAAAAGTTATTATTTAAATATTATTGTTCAAGATATCTTACTTAATTTAAATACTACTAACTTCTCAACTATTAAATACTCTTAGTTTACTAGATTTAAATAGATAGTTAGTTCTTCTATAATTCTTAAACTTCTATAAAACAAAGTAATAATAATCTATTTTAATAATATCTTTCTAATTATTATATTTAGAATAATTCATATATTTATACCTCTTAGTATTATTATATTTTATATAATACTATATAATACTTTTTTCTTATTCTATTTTATAAATTTAAATTATTTTAATATTATATTTAATAATATTTATAACTAATTCTATTAAAATAAGAAGGTTATTTGAATTATTTGAAAATAAGGATATCTATAGATACTTTCTAATAAGCAGAAAATAATTACTTCTCTATACCTTATAGAAATAGAAATATAGAAATTCTACTACTATTTTAAATATCTAATTATTATATACTTCTATAATATCTTTAATCAAGTAGAATATCTAGTTAAATATTATGCTTTTAAAATACTTTAGAAGTATTATTATTAGTATTAAATATATAGTATAGTTTTTTTATACTTTTATTTTACTATTTATAGGAATATTAACTTTAATTTTGAAGTTATTATTAATATTATTTATATTAATAGTTACTTTATACTTCATATTATTAATATTATAATAATATTTAATACAGCTTAACTTTTACTAAATATCTTAGTAAATGTAATATAAGAAGCTTTTAAAGTATATTAGATT